>WKFP01014388.1:777722-800768 GCA_011057875.1 Pterocles orientalis
TTCCCACTCTTGGTGGGGTCTGGGTGGATGTGACTGACCCGGGTGGGGGGTCTGAGTGGGGTGATCCCTGCCCACGGGTGGGGACATCCCTGGGGGATCCCCGCGTGGGGGGGCTCTGGGTGGGTGAACCTCGGGAATACCGGAGGGATCCCCGCTCCTGGGGCTGGCCCAGCGTCGGGGGACAGCTGGGTGGGCCCTGGCGGGGGGGATCCCCCCCGAGGCAGTGCCGCTCCTTTAACGGGGCGGGTGGGCCGGCAGACGCGGCGGACGTGTGGTGCCGCCTCCTCCCGCCCTCCCTCCATCTCTCCTCCCTCCTTCTCTTCCTTCCTGCCCGCCCGCCAGCGCCGCGCAGGCACCGGCTGTCCGCTGCTCCGTCCCCACCGCCCCGCTCCCGCACGGCCTGGCCCGCCTCGGCCCGCCGCGCCTCACGGTGAGTCCCCCTACCCCGCCGGGGAGTGCCCGGCTGCGGCGGCGCGGGAGAGGCAAGGCCGGGGCCTGCCCGCGGCCTTGCCCGGTGAGGGGCGGGTGGGCCTAGGCCTCGGCGTGGCCGGGCCGCGGGCGGGCGGCGCCGGCAGGTGGGCGGCGGGGCGGACCCCGGGGCTGCGGGTTGCTGAGGCGAGGAGCGGCCCTGAGGGGGCTGAGGGCGGATGGGGGGGAAAGGCGCGGCCGTGGGGTGGGCGCTGCCGGGAGTCTGCAGCCGCTGTGGGGCGGGGGGGGATCGGTGCCTCTCGGGGACGGCTCCCAGTGGCTTTTCTGGAGTTAACTGGTAAAAACGGGGGTGGTGTGGGGGATGTATGGGTGGTTTTCCGTCGGGTTGTGCTGTTACCTGCCTGCTGCCAGAGGTACGGACCTGTGAAGGGCGGCCAAGTGGAAATATCCTCCCGAAATCTGGTTTATAAGGATTTTCCGTGGCTTCCAGCCCCCCTGGGGTAAATATTTGCCACGAAGGGGATGCTGCAGCGCCCGGGTGGCCTTGAGAACTTTACTGAAGCATTGCGATGGGCTGGTTAAAATAATCTGCCCCGTTTTTGTTCCTGCAGTGGCGTGGCGTAACGTATACCGGTTTGTTTCTATCTTCATAGGTTGTGTTTGTCAGGGGTGTTTTATTTTTTTTTAAATTGCCCGTGCCCTTTGGTACTGCGCTGGTGTGGGTTGCGTGCAGCTGTGTGACCCTGGAGGTGTTAATACCTCCCTGCCTCTCCTCCTCCTCTACTCACAGCTTACTCCCTCTCTGGAACCCTTCCTCCGGTGTGCAGCACTATTGAAAGTGTAGAAGTTCAGGTGTCAAAGCTCCGTCATTTGTACCCAACTAATTTCTATTGATGAAGTATTTTAATTAAGCAGGTGGTTATTAAGGATAACGTGGCACAGCGTCTTTTCTGCATTAGGCAATGCCAAATGCTGCCTTCTAGTGATGTCCGTATACCTGCGTGCCTTACGCTTGCTGGTTTATAACCTTTTTTTCCCCAAAGGCTTTGCTGTCTAGTTTGAGATTGCTTGTTAAAAAAAAACTTGGAAGAAGATAATTTCTTGCATTGTGGAAGTGAATTGTGGAAGAGGAGCTGAGCTGATACTCCGCTGTAGTTCTTTTCTGTTGAAAATTTGTTTTTTCTTTAGTGTTTCTATTGCTGCCTCTGTCCAACAGCACACGTACAGTATTCAGTAGACATAACTGATGAGTTCTATTTAACATCTCTTTGCATATGACGAGGCAAAAATCCCTGGCTGGAAAGTCTGAATTGATTGCTGCAAAAGTCAAAAGGGGATTTAGTTCCCATGTTCCACCTTCTTTCAAATATTTTTCTTGCCTGTTCTCTGGGTGGATTGCTAATGTCCTCCTGTTTGGTTTGGGCTGGAAGCGTTTCTCTGCCTTGCGGACCTCTTCCCTATAACTGCAGTGTAATTTCTGTCTGTGAACAGGCCATGCAACTCGCTTTACCACATATTTTTTCTCTTGCCTCATATGCTGATGCTGCTTTCTGTGTACTCTGATTAAAATAACTTTTGTGTGTAACTGCAGCAGGGAAAGGTTGGGGTTTGGATAGAAACACTAATTCTCTGTTAGTTATTACCAAATACTGTGGGTTTTTTTTTACCTCCTCTTATCTAGCCAGTCTCAAGAAGCTGCTTTCTGCTCTCAGAAGTAGCAGCAGTAGGGTATGAAGAACGTAATTAGTTTTTAATTTGATTCTTTATCCCCCACTGTCATAAAACCCCTATTACAGATAACTTAGCCTTCTAACTACTTTGTTTATGAAACTCCTTGAAGAAAAGGGAAAGACTTGCTCAAGCCTGTGTAAAACTCTGGTGGTGTTTGGTTAGCCATGGAGCACCTTTCATTTGCATCATCCTTGCTTACGGTTGGAAATTAGATGGTTATAGCTCAAAAGTGTCTGATCATTGGTACTGTAAGCCCAGGGTTAACAAAATCCCTCAAACCAACTCCCCGTGAATTTCGGAGGTGATGGGTATAGGTTAAGTATGTTTTTGGCCGAGACCCTTAAGCATAAGGGCATGGGGGAGAGGACATATGTTTTATTTTAAGCATCGATCTTGGTTGCTCCTAATCCCTTCCTCCGCTGCTGCCAAGACACCCACTTCTCGCCATTGACTCCTCGAGAGCTTCAGCTCCCAAGTTTAGTTCCCTGATCATACCCCAGTTACATGCCTGAGTAAATAGCGTGAGTAACCCCTGTGCTGTCCTGGGGAAGAAGCAGAAGATGAGTGGCAGGAGGAGGGGAATTCTAGTTCTGCACGGGAGAGAGCCTCCTCCAAGTCTCGGAGCAACTGCCGAATTTCTATCCTCACAGTGTTTATGGCCTCTTCCTATGATTTGTTTTAGTTCTAGTGTTGCCATTTGGTTTAAAGGGTTGTTTTCCCTTCCTGATGTAGTTAGAGGGAGTAGTCGGATCCCCTCTTGACCACTTGTTTTGACAGGTTAAATGAATCAAAGTCTTCAAGTCTCCTCCTTTTGTTCTCTTATCAATATTCTCAGGACTTCCTTGTCAGCAAAAACCATTTGCCTTTGCCCATCAAAATCTTTTTAATATAAAGGGAATTTTATACATCTGTGTTTAGCTCTTAAGCTTCCTGCTCTGTGTTGGCAAAGGATTGGACTATTTTTAAGAAAAAATGAATATTTTTGGGGGGCCTCCTTGCTGCACTAAGCTCTCAAACTTTTTGACATTCCTCGGGTGATTGTTTTAGGCTAACGAGACAGGGAGTAGTTGCTGGGCTAAATCTGTCCCAGACAAATCGCTTCTTGTTAATGACTGTGCATAAACTACGGAGATGATAGATCGGAGAATTACCAGTCATGACTCTTAGGAATCTGTTTCTCCTCTCATCGTTATACAAGATGTCCAAGCAAATAAAACACATGATGCCTGTTAAAAAAAAATAGTATTTATTTATGTTTTTAGAAATGTAAAAGCTTCTTCCTGTTCACATGCCTGAACTACAGCTGGTTGCAGCAGAGGGGGTACTTCTGAGCTTTGAAAACTTCCCATTTCTTGACAGAATGGAGCCTTTAAGGTAATTTCTTATGATGTGGACTTGTTGGTGGGTGCTTTTTCCAGGCTGATGCCTGTGGTCTCTAGTTTGGGAACACATCTGTGCCTGGGGGACTCAAGATTCCTGCTTTTTTGCCCCCATGGCACTTAATGGTGGCTGTTATTTCCCAATGAATTTAGAGCAGGAGCAGCAGCCCTCGTCAATCTGGACTCTGCTTCTTCTTCCGATTGAAGAGTTGGTCTTTAGCTGGTGGCAGGGAGAAGCAGAGTGGATCCAGGTGCTGCTCCAAGCAGAGAGACAGTACAGAGGCATCCGCAATTCCTGCCATTCCTCTGCAAGGTGTGTGTGTGTGTGGTTTCCACCCCCCCCCCCCCCCCCCCCCCCCCGCATGAGAACTAAGGTAGCATGTGGGGCAGGTTCCCTGCGTTTGAACTCATCCTCACTTGGTCACCACCTTGCCTCTGTGCAGGGCTGCTGCAGTCTAATTAGATTATATTAGAATGAATAAGTGAATCTTAATAAATGAGCTTACAGGGGCACTGTCAGGTCAACTTAAGCCCTAAATATAGGTACTGGGCAGAGCGCAGGCTTGGTGTGGTATCTATCCGTACAAAATTAAATGGAGATCTCCTGGGAATGCATAAATTCTGCTGCCTTGCCATCTTGTCAGCCTTGATGCTCCAGTGTCTTGATATAAGAAATGCTAAAATCCACTCGGATTCTCTAACTGAAGCTTGGTGGGGAGTTGGAAGGGGAAGTCGTGGCTGTGGAAACCGTAATAATCTGAGGTGCTAAAGAATGCAAATCTCATGATCCTTTTTAATGCTTCCCATTTAACTAAAGGGGATTTTTTTTTTTTAAAGTAAGTCTCTTGGATACTGTGGAAACAGAGGAAAAAGAAAAATGGTTTCTGTTGTGTGTATACATGTGAAAACCTCTGGAAAGCTGCTTCTCTGACTAACACAAAGGATATTGTCTCCTCTTCTTGCAACTGTAGGATGCAAAGAAGTAGTTTAGGAGCTTCAAGCCTTGAATTCTGCTGTGCGATGTGTGGGGGTCGGAAGGGAGAGCAGGGACGGGAACTCTGTTTGTGGGTTAATCAGAAGTAAAATGGTTACTTCCATACAGCTCTCCTCTTTGTTTTCTGCCATGTTTTTGGGTTTTGTTAGTTTTGTGGCTACCCTGCTTATCAAAATTCACAGCTCTGAATTCCTGTTACTGAAGAGAAGCAGATGAAGTTCCTTCCCCTTTTCTTCCCCAGAAGACTTATTTAGACGAATGATTTTTTTTTTTTCTTTTTCACATGAAACCTCATTCTGCTTGTAGATCACCGAGGCTGCATTGTAACTCGGAGAAAGTGTCTGTAAATTAGTAATGTGAGCAACCTACTCATTTTCTTGCACTAATAGTTCCTATTATAAATAGCGTGGTCCTCTGCTAGCATTACCAGCTCCCCGCTACTGTTGCGGTCAGGTGTGCAGGATTTTCAGTGGTAGTAAAGTATGGAAAGCAGAACTTCTTGCAGGTTTTTGCTTTTTCCTGCTGGGCACCCTCCCTCCTGGCTGGTCCCACTGCCTGCGCTGCCCTGGCTGGATCTGTTTGTAGCCAGGCAATCCTGCAAATCACTGCTCTGCCTGAGAACAGCCGGTACATCGCTAACAGCTCCCTTGCTGCAGGAAACATCTTTAAGCTCTTTTATGCTGTAAAGTTGAGGAAATGGAGCAAAACTCCTGGTTTCCTTCAAGTTGTAGTTGAATGACTAATTGAGCATCGGGGAGGGCTTTTTTCCGTCTCAGAAGAGGTGTGTTGATGTTGTCCAGCAAAACACAAGTTCTCATTTTCAGACTGCATGTATTAATTGAATATCCAACTTTCTCAGCCTGCCTGTCTGGTGTCCAGCTTGTCGAGCATGTGTTGAATGACCCAGGGAAAATAAAGCATGAGTTCAGAATTAGGTGGGTGTCGAAGGCTTTTAAAGACTGGTATATTTATGCCCGTGATTCATGGCGGTTCCAAAAACAATCCAGCTCTCATCCTGCCGAGGGGAAGTACCTCGGTCCAGCGTTATCATCTTTCGTTTAGCTGTGTCACCTGCCAGAGCAATATAAACTCAACCTGTGTTATTTTGGGCTCCTTATTCTTTTGCTTCCAAATCCGACCCCCGCAAGTGTTTCTTGTAGCAGAAAGCTGGCTTCATTCTGCTTTATGCTCTCCCGTATGGACCGAAAATGGTAAGCAGGGTATTTTATTTCAGGGATGTGACAAATTTTAGTACATCTCGTTCCTGTTGGTGATGTGAAAAGGTGTCTTTTGTCTGCCTGCAACCACACAGGAAGGAAGTTGTTCAGTCCAGGAGATAAAAGCGCTATCTGCACCCCTGCGCGGGGGCAAGCTGCCTGCTCCTCGGCTCTGCAGCACTCTGCTCCCGTCCTGCTTGTAGGAGGGTGGAGGGGAAAATTTTCATGGGAAAATCTGAGTGGACTCATAATCTATTGCATAATCTTGTGTAGCCGTCAAGGAAGATGATGACTAAGCTATTGCACAAGGTGCAGCTCTTCGGGGAGTGTGCCAGGATTGGGCCAGATTGTGACTGACTGATAAGAGAGCCTATAATATCAGTCCGTTGATAATTTTGTTATTACTGCTTTAATCTGACCACTGGCTATGATTACTTTTTTTCCCTCAGCCTATTTGCTGTGGGGTTTTAAGTTTAAAAATCCATGTTCGGTGAGTACAAAGAAAAAAAAAAACAACCCAATTTATTGGAGGAAGTGAATGGTTCCTGAGCCTCTGGTGGAGGGTGCTGGGTGGCAGAGGAGTGCTTAAAACCGATGACTTGTGTTCTGCTCACGTGGATATTTCTCTGCCAGGCACCTGCCCTGCGCTGTTGCCCACCTGCCCTGGCGCACGTGGATGGTGCTTACCCTCCCATTTAACAGGAGGGAAAGCTGAGGCCAAGCGCCTGCACTTGAAGATGCCAAGAAGTCACCAACAGACTGTTCTCTTGGTCCCATCTGTGACCTGGCCCCCAGGGCTGGCAGTTAGTTGGTGGGTTAGTGGGAGACGACTCTTCTGCGGTGACTGGAGCTGTTCTCGCGGGTGTCTTCCTTTCAGGGTCTGTGCTGCAGCATCGGTGGGATGCCAGGCTTTGTCCCAGAAGGTGATGTTTCTTCTTGCCTCCCAAACTGGTTTGAAAGGCTGCCATGATGATAAGCGCTGTTTTGTCTGTTAAGTCATTGCTTATGTTGCGTGGGGACATCCCAGTTTCACTTTCATGCAGGAATTGCCTTTTTCTTAATGCTCTGCATGGACCTCAAAACAGGTACCTGAAACCTGTGGCAGCATCTCTTCTGCCCTTCTCTGTTTCAGCTCCAGGTATACCCGAGAGCAGCACCGTGGCTACAGCCGATCATGCCCACTGGATCTTTGACAAGGCATTTTCAGATCTGGGGAGTGATCTGAGTTTCGTGGTGCTGTGCCAGGAAGGGCCCTTTCCCCTGGGGTGAGGTGGGAACTTTTCTGCCTCCTTATACTTGCTGTCCTCCGGGCAGACTCCGTCCTGTCCTTCTCTTGGACCAGGCAGCGTCTGCAGTTTTCAGTGGGGTGTGGTGCTGGGAAGCTGGCAGAAAATGGAGTGTACAGGTGAACGCTGTATCCCGTGCCACACCTACTGACCTTTGTTTGTGTAAATACCTATTGGCAGCGTGTGTGGCTTCAGCTGTGATGGACTGACAAAGGGCTGTGCTGCTTTTTCTCTTTACGCTGCCTCGTTTTGTATTTACAGCAGTGGTGGTGGAGATCCGTCAAAGCTTCCCTTCTCCAAGTTCAAGCTCTGACCAAGAAGGAGCTGCCTGCCCTCATGGTTGCAGAGCTGTCCTTGCCAAGCCTGCCCTAGCACGGACAATGACAAGCATTGTCCAGAAGAGGGGCAGAGGTAGCATCTCAAAACGTTGGCAACCACCAAGCTGCAGGGAGGATTTATGGAGGTCGTGTTAGGATTTTACTGGGTTCCCTGGGCTTTCCCACGGCCGTTCAACTGGGACACTGACCGTTCTCCCTTGTTAACCTTTGCCTAAGGTCACTTCCATGTCTACAGCCTGTGCTATGCTACCTCCAGGATTGGGTTGCAAGCTAAATTTAGTAAACCTCTTTACAGCTTAGTATGCGTGTGTGTCTGTAAAAACAGGGTTTTTTAAAGTAGCTTTTAATGGGTTGGAGCCTAGTTCAAGATGCACACCAGAGCTGGGCTTTCTCTGCGCAGGTGGCAGTACACCCGGCCAGTTGTGGGAGGAACAGGTTCACTTCTTTTCCACCTCAGTGTACTTTAGCGCATGGATTCGGTGAGGTGTGGAACGCTGTGGGTGGGAGGGAGGGTTGCTGAGGCACAATTATGACTTGCGTAACATGGTCTGCAGTCTGAGGAGGCATGTGAAAAGTGCTGGCGAAAGGGTTAGGTTTCAGGTTTTAAAGGCCTGTGAAAATTCTTGGTCAGATGTTTCCATTACAAGCCTGCCTTTGCAGCCCCCCCACCTTTGATCTCTCAGTTTCAACTTTTTGTCTGTGTTGTTTGTGTGCCAAAAGAAGAATTTCTTGGCTTCAGGTCTGGTGTACCTATTTGCAAGTAGATTTCTTAATTCCTGCTCCCCATTACAGGCTACTGGAGCAATAGTTTGAGGTGTGACAAAGTTGGAGGCAAGTAAGTTTGGATCTGTGTGGTCGCAGTGAAGAGTTTGTTCAATCCTCGCATGCCAAAGGAGGAGCAGATTGTGGGACAGCAGAGCACGGGGAGTGAGAACTCAGAGAAGCATAAGAAAAATGACCTCAATTACTCTGCATTTCTATTGCTGAGCGTTTTTAGGCCTTTTTAACAACCTGGCATGTTCTCAAGTTCAGATCAGTGCTGTGCTGATCCATAGAGCTGAGTGCACTGGGGGCGGTTGGTGTGTGTGTGTTATGAGGCTGTTGTCAGGGGAGACCTCTGGGATGTTGGGTTACTGACTTGAGCTCAAAATTCAGAAAATGGTGAAATGCATATTTGAAGTCCTTTTGGGAAACTCTTGCAAGCTTGATCCTTATGGTGACAAGTGGAGAAAGCCAGGAAACCCCTAGAGATGATGCACTTTGAACACATCTTCTGGAGGGTTCTTGTGTGTTGCCGCCCAACTCCCAGCATTACACTGTGTGGGGTTATGCACTGAACTGGATTGTGGAACTTGGACCAATTTGGCCAACGAGCGTTGCAGGGTCTGCTGGGCTGCTGCTTCTCTGAGAGACTTTAGCAAACCTCAGCATCGCTCACCTGGGGAATCGAAGAGCCACATGAGGAAAGTGGTAGAAGAAAGCCCCTTCACAGCGTGGCCCAGGTGTAATTCAGGTGTGTTAAGTAATGCTGAGGAGGAGCTGGAGCCTTTTCCCTAATGCTGTAGGGGAGCTTAGTCCCCTACTCTGGGTGTTTAGGACAAGATGCAAATATTGCCTTGGAGCCTGCTGCAATAGTGCACTGGTTCCTGGGTATGTGTGACCTTCCTAAGCTGCCTGCCTGGATCCTGAAGGGTCTGTGCACTGAGATGACACTGTGTAATTTCTTTAGGTGTGAGTACCTTCAGCAAACTGTTGAATGAAGCACAGAGAGGTTAACAAGGTGAAAAGAAAGCTTGTGGAGAGGAAAGTGTGGTGCTACTCCTCAGTGTGGAGGCTGAAAGGACAGTATCTCGATGGAGCTATTGCCAGTGAGGTCCCTGTCATGGTGCAGGGGGTGTTTTGGATCGTTGATGAGGTGAGCTCTTAGTGCTGCCCTCGGGAAATGGGGCTACATGCAGGGTCTTGAAGGAGAGTGGAGAGGGACCTTAACACTGCACCTGGCTCAGTAGGGAAATGACCCAGTTCAGCAGCAGTTTCTTAAACTTCGTGTTGTGCTTTTAAACTGAGTTTAAAGTTCCAGCTCATAATGCAATTTATACTTCGGTATATGTTGGGGCAACACCTACGGTGCCAGTGCTGTAGGGATTATTTTTAAAGCCTCTCTTGTTCCTTAACCCTTTAGAAACTTTTATTTCTAGGAGTGTCAACAGCACCATGTTCTACAGCATAAGGGATCTAGCTTGGATATAGACGTGCTATCTTTGTGCCTGTGTGATAACGTACTTTAGGATAAATGTTGAAGGACAGCTTTGCTATGGAGCAGTCAAACTAACTCGTATCTGCTGTGGAAGTCTTGTCAATGGGACTTTGTTCAGCCTTTGGCTGGTATGCATTCATGCTGGAGCAGAAAGTCAAAATACCAGTGTTGCAGGCAGCCCATCATCTGTGGTCCAAATTCAATCTGAATGTACCTCTACACATTCCCTGTGTTTGAAGGGTTTTATAAATACAGTACGAAGAAGGTTTTAATCTGGCAGTTGATTTTAAATTTAATGTGTAGTCGTGCTAAAATTCAGCCCTCTTTTGCAGGTGTCGTTCCTAGTGTGATTAAGGGATTAAAATTTGTTGATTGCTGCTAGTGAAAGGGTGGAAGAGGCTTCTTGCGTCAGTTAAGACACACTCGCTGCAGTCCTAGGGCTCTGCTTCACCTCTGTAGCTACATGGCAGGAGTGGTGAGTGGGAGTGTTCTGCTGCATGGCCAGGTGAAATAAAATACAGCAGCTGTGCTCTGTATGGAGGCTGCAGATCCAGAGCACTGAGCACCTTGTTGGATTGATGATTGTGGGCGTTTTTCTGACTTGCAGTCAAAAATGCATTCGTGGCCCGTTAACTACCCGCTTGTTCCCATGCCAGCATTGTCCTCTGGCTTGAACCCCACCTGCAAGGTAGGAGCTGGATGAAGCCGATCCGCTGCGTACGGACCCTGCTCGCTTGGGTGTAGTTGAGAGCAGCACAGCTTTACGTGCGTGGGGGAAGCAAGGGTAGCGAGAAATGCTTGCTAAAGCCTGGCTGTTTGTATTTTCTGATGTTTCTGTGTCTTTCTGAACCACGACTGTGGGTATACAGTATTAAAAGCAAGACTAGGCACACTGATGAAATGCTTAGCCAGCTGTGCAGGCTGAAGAGGAGGGGATTCCAGCCTGAGGAGGCTCGTAGTGCTTGTACTTCTGAAGTCCGGCTTTGGTAGTTGTGCTGTGCATGTTGGTGATAACTCTATTTATGATGCCTCTGCCAACTTGGAGGAACTCTGACTTCTGTATGTTGAGTCTGCATTCCTCTTACTGCCTAGCCTGAACTGAAAAGATGCTCTGTTAAAATCTCGGGGTTGAGAACTAACTCACTATCTCTGAGTTTTAAACTCCTGTCATATCTGAAAATTCATTACCACTCAGTGGACTTTGGTTGTTTAACTGATGGATACTTTTTTCCACTTTTTTTTTCCACAATACTGTGTGGAGTGAGAAGGGAGAAAAATCTAGCCTGTTGATTTAATCTCCCTTTACAGCTGAAGAATTACCAAGACTTGGGGTGCAGCAGTCTTGTTTCGAATGCTACTTTCTGATGCTCTCATTTAGCTGGGCCTGTGCCATGTTTACAGTAATTTTGATGCAGCAATCACGCTTTCTTTCCCTTTAGAGAAAACCGAAATCACTCAACTGCTTAGACATAACCTGTGTAATGAATAGCATCTTAAAACTCTAGGTAGTTAGAAGAAACCACATGAAAGCATCTAGATCTGATAAGATTCACAATCACTTAAGAGTTTTGATTTCCCTCAATGAGTTAACAAATCTTCTTTAACTTGCAGTTTGTTTCCAAGGCAGGTCAGCCTCATTTTCCTATAGGAATTCAAATAGAGGAGAGCATCCATCTACTGTTGGCTTCTACTGTTTAACAATAGAATCGTTGAGTCACCGAGAGGTTAATGAAGTTTTTTTTTTGTCAGTGGTCCAATTTCTTTGTATAGTTGTGTCAAACAGCAGACTGAACAGAAATAATGGGAAAATCTTGTTGATGGAATGCCCAGGGTTGTCATTTTGCAATCCCAGGGTAAAGACCTGCTTAAGCTTCAGGCTTCTGGCTGTGTACAGGGTGGCCGATGACAAATCCCTCTGCAAGAATATTAAATATTAGTTTCTCTGTATCTTTTGCATTCAGCAGTGTTGGAACTGAGGGGATCGGAATGATTACAGTTGGTTTAGCAGCAGTTGCCCATTTAGTATTTAAAATGGTTTTATCACAATGAGTCTTTTGGGGTTTGGCATTAGAAAAAGGGTGAGTTGGAGCCCTTAATTATGAAGTGGGGGAACAATTGCAGCCGGACAGACTGGCAGCAGTCTAGCTCCTCTCTCACTGAGCGAGCAATGCTTTTGTGCTGTGCCATCCCCCTGCACAAATGGCTGGAGCAGGCTGTTGCTAGATCAATTGTTTTTGATCTCTTTTAGGAAGGGGTTTGAAGGCTTTAATTTTGGGTTTATCACAGTAGTTCTTCAGGCTTCTACACTGTTGCTCTGAGTAAATTTGTTACGTGGCTGCCCCAAAGAGCTTCCCGTGGGGGGAGCGCAGGACTAAAAACCAGCCACTAAATCCGGTTGTACTGGGACATCAGCAGCTTGGCTTGTATAGGTGCCGTAGAAAAGGAATTTCAAGGAGAGCTTTGAAGATGCAGTGTTTTGCTGGCAGCCTGGCCCCTTTGCATGTGCAAGTGATGGAGAGCTTTGAGGAGTTCCAGGGAATTACGCTTGGGAAGATGTGGGATGGAGTTGTAGTGAGCTGGGACTTGCTGGATGCCACGCAGGGCAGGGAGAGACTTCTCTTCCTCTGGTTCTTCTACATCTCTTATCAGCCCGTGGGTGAGGGCATCCCTTGCTCAGCAGAGCCGGTGGCGATGGGACTTGCCAGGAGTGCCTGCCCATGGCAGTACTCCAAGAAACTCTCACCTTTTCCCTCCAGAGCACCTCTCCAGGCTGGGTTTCTCCTACAGTTCGAATCAAAGTACAGCAGTTATCACTGGGGCATTGCTGTTTGCCCCAGCTGTGCCTTCTTTCCAGGCGTGTTGTTAGGCAAAGGCGGCATGATCAGCCAGCTCACAAACGGCACTTGGCTGCGGCGTGCTCGTGCTGCGCTTGCAGCAGTGCTCATGCTGTTGGGAGGGAAATGGAAAAGGCAGAACTCCTCTATGAAATGCAGCTTCACTTTCTTTTTTTTCCCCCCCCCCCCTCCTGGGAGCTGCTGAGCCTCTGTGGTGGCTGGCGTACATATGGCTGTGCGTTCTCCTTTTGGGAATGTTAAAAATACCCGCTAAATTTTCCCTTTCCACATACCAAAATATATTAATGCGCTGCTGCTTCGATTAGTCATTTCCTCTTCCTTTGTTCCTTTCGCAACAGGGTAAAGGACTGCGGGCGCATACTTCGGTAAAATCTTGTACGGTTAAGAAGTCTGAAGCTAAATAGATTCTTCTGGGTTAATACCTGGCTTTGTTGGCAGAAGACTTCTGTTCTCATCTGTTAAATGCACATTTAAAAATAAGTACAGATAAAGTAATTTTTATGGTGTTCATACAAAGAATATCTCTGATTTATTTTTGTAGGGGAAAGAAATTCTAATATGAACCAGGTTGATACTTGTACCAGGAATTCAATATATCCTTGCAGAAAAACTTCGGTAATACATTGCTATAGGAAAATTTCCAAATTTCCTCACTTATTTTGAGGTTTTTTGTCTTCCTCCTGTACCATCACCTCTGTGCGTGTGTGCTCCCCGTCCTCGAGTTCCTGCAAGATCTCATTCAACATGGGTGGAAACTTGGTGAAAGCACCAGCGTGCCACTGTCGGGCTATATGTGGTTCGGTTGTGGGATGGCTTTGGCAATCTCCGCACCTTTGGGGTGTGGAGGTACAAAGGTTACTGCATTCACCTATACGGACCTGCTTGAGCATTGCTCCGAGTGACTTCCTAACCCTTCAAGGTTGGATATTTTTTACTTCTCCATTGCTGCTGCTGTTTTGGTGAGAAATTTGGAGAAAAGCTTTAGCACTGGGTAGTGTGGAGATGCAAAGAACAAGCAGTAGGTTTAAAACTTTCTTGTATGCCTGGAGAAATTTAATTTAATAGGCTCCAACTTCAGAAATACATCCCCTAAACAAAATGCTGTCCTTGTTAGCAATGTGTTGTGGTTTTTGTGTTGTTCTGGTGCTGAGGACATCTCCTTTGCCCTGGATTCAAAGTGGAGGACAGCTTGTGCCTGCCTGGGGAGGTGAGGGATGGGCAGTGGTGCTGCTCCTGCCTGGCAGCCTGAGAAAAAAACGTGTTGGTGGGGCTCTGCGAGGCTTGCAGGGAGGTAATTACCTCTTTTGGGATGCATAGGCAGATAGTGCACTTGGATCTTTTCCTTGACTATTTGCAGCTCTTGTATATAAAAACCTGGGTTGGCTTTTTTAATGAGCGTTAGCCTCCCAGCGCTCAGATGCCATTCATACTTTAACAGCAATCTGCTAAGGCAAAAAAAAAAGAAAAAAAAAAAAGCTGAACCAAAGGCCTTTCCTTCTTTTGTTTCTGTCTCCTCTTACTTCACATTTATGTTAAAGTATTAACAAGACTACATAATACAAGAATGTATATTTAGATAGTTATACGTACTGTATACACTGAGAAAGGGAAAAGGTTTCATTCCAGCTGTTTTTTATTTGCAGTTTGCTGTGAAAGTATGAGAGGAGTTTGAGTGCTGAGAATGTTCATACCTGCTTTCCTCTGTCCTTCCATGCTTGCAGAGACTGAATTGGATGTAAAGAGATGAAAGGGCTGTAGCAGCCCCAAATTTCTCAAGCGATCATCTTCAGATTTTTTTACTTGGAATTTTTGAGGCTCTGCTTCATTTGTGACCAGAGGGGAGTCAACCGTGTAATTGCTGTCGGTGCTGTAGAGCTTGTTTTAATCAAGTTAAAGTAGCAGAGCATGGCAAGGGTAGGTGCAGAAGTCTCAGAATAGATACGCTCGCACTGATGCGACCTATTCCTGTGTCAGAAAAGGGCTGTGTTGGAGTAAGATAGCCTGATGCCCTCCCAGCTGAGACCCTTCACCTGCCCTGTCTTGGCAGAGCCAGGTTTGGGAGTGACGCAGCGTGCGATGGAGCAGGGGATAAGATGGGTGACGGGCAGCTTTGTGACCCCAGCCGAGGGATGTGCTGGTGATGCAAAACTCCCATGTCCCAGGAAAGGGTGCCATGCTAACTGAAGAGCCGTGGCAAAACCCCAGCTCCTCTGTACCAGAGCTGCCGTATCTGTCCCCTGGTTCTAGGGTATGAGAGATGTGTGCTGTGGCTCTCTAGGAATCCAAGGTGAAGATTACACTGTGAATATGTATTTGTATAATAGACCACAACGTATGTCAAAAAGCTTTTGTTGAGGTGCATAGTGGCTTTAAACTTATGTAAATGGCTTTTGTGTGTGGGAAACCCGAGCTGCTATGGACTGTCCATCAACTCGGCTTGTACCAACCTCTCCTAACTTTCCAGCTAATCCGAATAACAAAACAGGCATGACCTGATTCCTTCCTCCTGTCCAGGTGCTGGGCACAAACACATTTCAGGTGTGGTTGTATGTGTTTAATGCTCTGCTTGGCTGACCCCAGAGTCCTGGCTTAAATCTGTACATGGCTCCTGCTGCTGGATGGGTTCGGGTTGCAGGAGACGATACTCAAACTACATGATGTGCAGAGCTGCTGCTCAGACTGGTAATCTAAACTCATCTTTGGCTATTAATCTGCTAGCTTTGTCTCTTATTTTTAGTATGTAATCCTGCATTAATATGGCCTTGGCAAAACCCTGAGTTCCAGCATTGCCTGCAAAGCCAGAACTAACGGATTAATCGATGTCGGGTTTATTGCGATGTATTGTTATACCTGGAGCAAACCTGCGAAAGCCATCCATTGCAGTGCAGCTGGGCAACGCGGGGGTGAGAACAGTGAAGGCTGTTTTTAATTACGTCAGTGTGTTGAGACTATTAGAAATGTAAACTTAATTCTCTTCTAAAATGTGGCTAAAAGGTGCAGCTGCCTTGTGGCAGCTTTGGAGAGGAACTGAGACTTATCAGTACAGCTGCCCAGCAGCGGTTATCTTTCTTTGCCTTAACAGCAGAATTGTTCATGCTGTTGGATTTGTTTGCAGCCTTGTGCAGCCTTTTTTGCTGCTGAACTTTGGTTTCTGGTTTTACACGCGAGAAGGAAAGCAGCACATGTAGCGGAGGATCTTTGGCTGTGAGTGAGTGACCTTGGCTGCAAGTGCTGCCCGCTTGGGATGCGAGCAAAACCGCACGCTGCGAAAATCAGCGTCTGTGTTAACCTTTAGTTTAGATTTTGCTGCTCTTTAGTCCTTTGTGAGAGTCTCTGAGAATGCAGTGGTCATTTTTTTTTTTTCTTTCTGTTTTGAGAAGTATAATTTCCCAGTTCCCTGTGCACAGAAGTGATTGAAGAGCAAATGTGAGATCTGGTCTCTGCCTGCAAGCAGAGCAGGGAAGGGTGGACACAAAAAAGGCTGCGAGCTTGCTGCTCAGGTGTTTAAAAGCCTCCCAGATATTCACGGTGGTGTGGGCAGAGCATGTCTGTATGCAAGCATGTGAAGGAAGGAGCCGGGGAAGCCTCAGGGACTCCCTGGATATAGGGATGGGAAGATGCAGCCTTGCAGAGCAATGCCGAGAGCCCTCGTGGGCACAGTCCTCTCCTAGTGGAAGAAAGAA
Source organism: Pterocles orientalis (assembly GCA_011057875.1). Lineage (NCBI taxonomy): Eukaryota > Metazoa > Chordata > Aves > Pterocliformes > Pteroclidae > Pterocles > Pterocles orientalis. The sequence goes on from WKFP01014388.1 coordinate 793,892, forward strand.
ACCTTTGATCCTTCACAGGCACTTTGGAAGAAGGTAGTGTAAAGATAATTTGTTACCTTTTGACTTTGTAGGTAATAGTGTGCGTTTAGAAGTTAGTGATTTTAGGGGAAAACTTGCAGTTTCTGGAGTCCAGTGCAGCTGAGGACGCTTTCCTCTGGCCCCAATACCAGTTTTTACCCCAAATAACATCCCCTCATGAATACTGCAAGAAACTTTTTGATTTCCCAAGGCTTTTCAGTCCTGAATGATACCAGTGTCTTTGTGCTTTGGGTTGCGGGTGTTATGGGGTCTGTGCGGTGTTGGGGTATTTGGGCAGGAGGGCAGAGCATGGTTTTCCAGCCCTTTCCTCGCTCCGTGCTGGCAGCCGGCGTGCATGCTTTTATCCTTCGGTAAATGCGAGGTTGCTCGTTTTACTTTCACCGATGGTAATTCCAACCCTGGACTTTATCCCACAGCCCAGGTGGTTTCAGGGCGTCAGCTGCCGCACGGTGAATCCCTGCCCTGCCTTGGCTTGTACAAACTCGCCTGGACGGCCGGGCTGCGGTGGAAACCTCCCGCCTGCTCCCGGCAAACCCTTGCAGGAGGTACCTGGGTTCTTGTCGCTGTTGGCGCTTGGACAAGAGCAAGGTCATCTGCTAGACAGTGGTGACAATATCATGTAGCCATATTGTGCTTCCAGCTTGCTCTCGGCACCGCTGCTGCGTTTTGTCAGGTGTTGGCTCTAAAGCTGGATTAAAAAAAACCTGAAAGTAAAGGTTTTTGTTGAAGGAAAGCTACTCTGTTCTGGAATTTAATAAATAGCGTGTCTGTATTAACTAACATCAAGCAACTGAGAGCAGACAGAGCCCAACAGATGGTACAAACAGCGGCATGTTTGGAATGGAAAATATTTACCTAGAGGGTATTTTGAAGCACTGAGATTGTGCTCTGCAAATGACTTAATTGTATCAGCGTAATCAAGTGAAGAAGAGCAAAGATTTATTGACAAGTCTCGTTCTCATCTTGCTGTTAGCAGGTTGGAGGGGGGTGTCAAGCACTGCTGAGCTTCACTTGAACAGGTCTCCTTCCCAGAGAAGAGGAACTTCAGTACAGGAATGGCTCAGTCTGTAATTTGGAGTGTCTACAGCTTGCTTCTGCTGCTGCATAAATCGTGCTGTCAGGGCAAGTATTTAAATAATAGAAACTTGGAGCTTGAGCTGCTCCTGTTTATGCTTCCCTCCAGTCTTAGTTTTGAGAGGACTTCTGTAAACAGAACATGGGAATTTAGCTATAAAAGTAGAGTTTAAAAAGAATACCAAAAAATAGGCTAAACTGGCAGGGCTGTTTAGATCTTCAGCTTTTCCAGGTGGTGGGTGCGTCGTGCGTATCTCCAAGTTGTACAATTTGAAAAGTGACCTATAAGAAGACTGTGGTGTGGATTTTTTTTTTTTAACTGGGAGCTGTGCCTTTTTCTGTATGTAGGTAGCAGGTGAGATTTACGTGTGATATCTTATTTTCCTGTCGTAAAAACCAGCGTTCAGGTGTAGTTGGCTCCTCGTTGCTGTTCACTGTGCAGTGTGGTATTTGGGAACGGGTAACCCTGGATTGGGAAGGCTGAGGAGGACAGGGTGGTTTCAAGGGCTCCCTGTGTTCCCAGCATTGCTCACCTGAAGCTAGGGAGGTGCTAACAAACTCAGAGCCAGTTTGATGGGCTGAAATCCCCGCCTGCTCTGACAGCTCCGCTTTCACTCTCTGCCTTTAGTGTCACATCCCAGAAGCTCTGCTGTCTGTTGTGCCCTGTCTTGGGGCGTGAAGAACACAGCTTGTCTTTTCAGTGATATGTAGGGCTGCTTGGAAAACCAAACCTAAACCAGCCCAAGTTCTAACTCTGCATTTTTTTTTTTCTTATGCTGTAGCAATGCTGACATTAAATGAACTGCCTTTAGGTTTTCCCTCCTTCCTAGAGCTTGAGCTCAGCAGTGCTTTAGTTAATACAAACAAAATCCGAGCTAGTTGCTTCTGCTGTATGGATGAGGAATAGGCATGGAGGGGCTGAACGTCTTGTTTAATGCTGTATTTTATCTTTGGCAGATCTGGGTTTAGTTGCCTTGTCTAACCCAAGCTGCTGGGCTTGGGGGGCTCTGGGGGAAGGTGGTTTTGGAGTGAAGCTGTCTTCGAGAGGATCCCCTTGCAGCTGGCTGATGTGGGGTGTGTGACTAACCATGTGCAGGTTAAGGAGAAAAAAAATGTTATCTATTTGAGGAATTTATTGAATACAGATACACCTCTGAGACTTCTTGCTGTGTTCCTAGTGACTGTTGAATGTGAGGGCTTTCTTCTTGTTCGCTTGCCAGCTTGAGAAAATCCCAGGGAAAATACCCCAGTTAAAGAAGCTGTAGCTAAATCGTATGTGGCATCTCTTAAAATGCTTCATATTAAAAAAAACCACCAAACCCTTGGTACCTGTATTTTCCCCCCTTTAGTGTTAGTTTTTCAAAGAGGCACAGATCCCTGGAGCAGTGCCTCTAACACGCTGGGGCTAAGCTACAAGTGACTCGTTAGCCAGATGGAGCTATAATTTATTTCTGTCTCCTCAAGTAAGCTAATCCCCTGGACCTAAACTGAATGAATATCCTGTGAAATGTGGTATCTGTGCAGGGTGAAACTTGAGATTTAAATGCAAAAAGCGAAGGGTGTGTTACAAAATCCAGGGCAGCATTCACTAGCAGAGGAAGTCAGGTGCAAACGATAATACTGCACTAGAGTTCAGAAATTGTTATTTTCTGTGGCACGGGCTCTGTTTAGGGGAACAAAAGTGCAATTCTTTTGTTAAATGAAGGATGGAAACAGTAACAGAGTCTGCGCACGGGCTCAGACAGATGTGGTTTGTTCCCTGTTTTCAGAATGACTAAAGGGATGTTGTGAGTTCTTGATTTTTTATGAACGAGACCGGGAGCATGTCTGCAAGTGGGGAGCCTGGCACGGGAGCTGGGCAGCGGGGCTCTGAGAAACGTGCTTGATAAATATCAGGGTAAATATCAAATATGGATGAAAGGTGGGTATTTAATCAAGTACCTTGAAATTTAAGAGTATCTGGAGTCGCCGTGCCCTTGTTGGCAGCAGCGAGGGGGTGTGTATGTGCAATTTCTGCCGGGTGTGCCTTGCCTGGGGACTGTGGGTTTGAGTGGGCAGAGAGCTAATGCAGCCGCCCCGGAAAGTTGTCCAAGGGAGGGCTGTGTGGGATAAAAGTCCCCTTGCAGCACTTCTAGGGGGAAAAAGTAATGTTTTTGTGAGGTGCCTCATGTTCCCCCAGCTAACAAGAACAGGAGGAATGGTAAAACTAAATCCTGAAAAGCGCTTAAGCTGGTATGTTGGTGTGTTAATGTTAGCATTTGTGCTTTCTTCTTTGATTTAATAGAAGGAGCTTCTTAGTCCTCTTTGTTTTTGTATGGCATATTTTTTTTCTTTATAGAATGCTTCGTTTTTTCCTAGACAGCTTTTCAGTGGAATACAGGAGTACAAATAGGAATGGAGAAACTTGTTCAGTGATTGTAGATTGTCAGAGGACAACTGGAAACTGTGTGAGAGCCAAGACACTATTTACCCCGTGGCAAGGATGTGGCTTCATAAAGATGTCTTGACAAGGGGAGGATGGTGAAGAGTGTCATCTTGTCATTCTGCATACAGGCCAGCAGCAATAGTATCCTAGAAGTGATATTTTTTTTTTTTTTTTTAAATGCCCTTGCTCATGCTGGGCTGAGGTCGTGAGTTAGTGTACTGCCATCAGAGCAGAGCCCTTGTTTGTCATTCTTCAGTGTGCTTAATCAATTCTCCTTACATCCTGAGATTTTTACTTGTGGTTTTGTGGTTTCTTTTTTTTGAATCCTGGCCCATGTGAAAGGCTGGATATGTGCACGTGAAATTCCACGCTGAACTTCGCGCATCAAGTCTACGTGCTTCCGATCCCAGTGTTTGGGGTGGAAGAGTTCATGGGGCTCGTGTGCTGCTTCACCTTGATGAGTGCGAAGGGGATAGGAGCCACCACCGAGCCCACGGAGTCTCGGAGTCTCATCCCCACACCGCTGTGCTCAGGATCCGGCACAGGGCACAGCTGATCCTGCTGCACAAGTGGAGTTAGGGGGGTGCGGGGTGGTGGAGAGAGGCTTGGCAGGGCTCCTGGTGGTTGGCCAGCTCTGAGATCGGAGCTCATCTTCTCCAGTCCATATTCCCCGCTCGGACTAGCTGTTATAATTACATATTTATGGCTTTTCTTGGAACCAGCTGAAGCTTTTAAATGTGTCCATCCTCTCTGGTCTCGAAGCAACAATCATTTTGTGCTTATGCTTGCTGCTGCCTCCATCACACCTCCTGACACTTGATGTCTCAAGCCTTTGCGTGTGTTTTGCCGAGCGCATGATTTGACCTGAGCATCTGCTGGCGGGTGCTGGGAGATGTGCAGGGACGGCTGCGGGGTGCGATCGACCCGCTTGGGCTGAAGCAATGGGATGAATTTACGGCCAGGTGTGTGCTGGTGTACCGGCAAGGCAGAGGTGGGCTGTTCTGGGCTCTTTGTGGTTAGGGATTGTAATTGTTGCAGTAATGTATTGTAATGACTGACTTAATTATGCTTGTGAAAAATCTCCTTAATTACATATTTACTTTGGGGATTAGGTTCTCCTGGAAGCATTCAGTATTGACTTTGGCTGAGACAAATTTCCAAGATCTGCTTCCTTCAAGAGATGACTAATATTAGATTACTTAGCTCAGGAAGCTGGTTTAGCAAGTAGCTGTAACTAATCATTTTGAAAGCTCCAGCTTAGTTTTGAGCATCTGTGCTTTTTCTCCCCAAAAGACAAACTTTTCCTCCCATTCCTCTCGGCCCTTCTGAAGCTTTCTGTGCTGGATGTAATTCTAGACTTCAGCCTCTTTGGTGAGCTGTGTGCATGCTGAAAATAAATACAAACTGGGAGGAGACTTAACATTAAGACAACTGATGAATAATTAGTGTATTGAAATGTTAGTCTTTTATTTGGATAACTTAATAGCCAAATCAGAGTTCCCACTCCTTGCTTTCTGTGCTGCTCAATGCACTGTACAAATATATTATCACAGTGACTTCTCTCTGGCCAGAACAACTCTTCCCTCCTGAGCTGGAGCCAGGCTCCAAGCCCTCCCCGGTGTGGCAGGGTGGCAAACCAGCTTCCAGCGCAGCCAGGAGTTGAGGTAAAATGACCTGAAGTATAATACTATCAGGTATTTACAGAGTAATTGCCCAGAAGCAAGGAGAGCCTGTTCTTTCCCAACTTCTACATGGACTCGATTCCCTGTGCCCTCAGTAGGCACGTCTGTTTTCTCTTGCTAAGGGGCAGTGGAAATACTCCAAACAATATTGCTTTAAGGTGTGAGGCAGTTCCCCCTGTTCTTTTGGGGTCATCTTGCTTGTGTCTAAGCCTGTGTGAAGTGCTCATCCTCACCTTGGTTGAGGAGAAGCAGAAGGGCAGACTGGAGTCTGGCTGTGCCCGCAGTCACTAAGGGTACAAGCTTCCCCAGGTGCTCTTGGGGACCTTTACACATGTGGGCTGCGTTGGGCAGTGGCCACGGAGAAGGTGACAAAGATGATGGGAGATGCAACCTGGGTTGAACCCTTTGCCTTTCGTTCCTGAGAGAATGGGTTTCCCAAGGGACAGCTGAGTTGATGTGTCCTCTTCTGTAGAGGCAGATGTAGTTGAAGCACGTGCTTTCCATGGTGGTTTTAAACTGGGTTGGTGAATCAGGAATTGCTCTTGCTTAATTAGAGTTTTGGTTATTTTTTTTTCCAATGGCTGGTGCTTCTTTTTTTTTTTTTTTTTCTTTTGAACAAACAGTCTCTAGAAGATTTGGATTCTTCCTGCAAAAGTCTGGGTCTGTGTGTAGGGAGCAGTTGTGAAATGGGGAAAATTGGTCTTGTCTTGGCCCACAAATTAGTGTTTTAGCTTCATACTTTTTTTAACTCTGGCCTTTCTGCTTTCTTTTTTTAAAAAAAAAATTAATGCTTGGGGCATAAGTAGTGTTTTCAGCAAATTATCCTGGAGTCATTTGGTCTGTTAGTGCCCTGGAAGTTGTACACTGTTACGTGCACAAATAAATAACAGATCTGCTTGTTTTCCTGTAAATGTGTGGAGTTTAAAGCTGGGTTTTAGACTTCAAAAAGCAGTTTTGAAAATACCTAGTTCTTTATGGTTGACTAAAATTTAGGGCTCTCTCCCTTTTTCCTCTCATTCCACTTCTGAAGCTTGTCATAAATCTGGGAACAAAAGGAAGTTGAAATTTAACTCCCACTTGCCAAGATAAAAATCTTGATTCATTATGTTTGATTTATGGGGGGGAAAAAATCCCACCCCCCCCCTGTTGCTCTGCAATGTACTGATCCTTATTTCACAGCCCCTGAAAGTGCTGTCTCATGCATTTCTGACATCAAAAGCTTTAACTTTATGAAATTCACTTGGGAAGAGAGAATGAGGAAGATGGGGAAAAGCAGGGAGAACTGTTCTCTTCCAAGATCAGCAGTCTTGGAAAGTGCAGTTCCTTCCTATCCAGGCTAATAACTCTGAAGCAAATTATAAATGATTCTAGAAATCGTTTCCATAATTGATGTAGTTTTGTAATTTTATTAAAAGCTATTTTAAGGCTTCTCTAAAACAATGACAAAGCTTCTTTTGTTATTATAGTTGGTGGGGGAAATAATAGCAAGGAAAAACTGTTCAAAACCTAATTTTCTTTCTTTTTTTTTTCCCCCCTATAGGTTTTTTAAATATAGCCACGAAAAAGCACAATGGAGTTTTACGAGTCTACCTACTTTATCATCCTCATTCCTTCAGTGGTTATTACAGTCATCTTCCTCTTCTTCTGGCTTTTCATG
>WKFP01014388.1:803317-853711 GCA_011057875.1 Pterocles orientalis
TTTTTTTTTTTTTTTTTTTTCTTTTGAACAAACAGTCTCTAGAAGATTTGGATTCTTCCTGCAAAAATCTGGGTCTGTTTGTAGGGAGCAGTTGTGAAATGGGGAAAATTGGTCTTGTCTTGGCCCACAGATTAATGTTTTAGCTTCATACTTTTTTTGACTCTGGCCTTTCTGCTTTCTTTTAAAAAAAAAAAATTAATGCTTGGGGCATAAGTAGTGTTTTCAGCAAATTATCCTGGAGTCATTTGGTCTGTTAGTGTCCTGGAAGTTGTACACTGTTACGTGCACAAATAAGTAACAGATCTGCTTGTTTTCCTGTAAATGTGTGGAATTTTCATGAGTTTAAAGCTGGGTTTTAGACTTCAAAAAGCAGTTTTGAAAATACCTAGTTCTTTATGGTTGACTAAAATTTAGGGCTCTCTCCCTTTTTCCTCTCATTCCACTTCTGAAGCTTGTCATAAATCTGGGAACAAAAGGAAGTTGAAATTTAACTCCCACTTGCCAAGATAAAAATCTTGATTCATTATGTTTGATTTATGGGGGGGAAAAAAATCCCACCCCCCCCCTGTTGCTCTGCAATGTACTGATCCTTATTTCACAGCCCCTGAAAGTGCTGTCTCATGCATTTCTGACATCAAAAGCTTTAACTTTATGAAATTCATTTGGGAAGAGAGAATGAGGAAGATGGAGAAAAGCAGGGAGAACTGTTCTCTTCCAAGATCAGCAGTCTTGGAAAGTGCAGTTCCTTCCTATCCAGGCTAATAACTCTGAAGCAAATGGTAAATGATTCTAGAAATCGTTTCCATAATTGATGTAGTTTTGTAATTTTATTAAAAGCTATTTTAAGGCTTCTCTAAAACAATGACAAAGCTTCTTTTGTTATTACAGTTGGTAGGGGAAATAATAGCAAGGAAAACCTGTTCAAAACCTAATTTTCTTTCTTTTTTTTTTTCCCCTATAGGTTTTTTAAATATAGCCACGAAAAAGCACAATGGAGTTTTACGAGTCTACCTACTTTATCATCCTCATTCCTTCAGTGGTTATTACAGTCATCTTCCTCTTCTTCTGGCTTTTCATGAAAGAAACTTTATATGATGAAGTCCTTGCAAAACAGAAAAGGGACCTAAAGTTTCCACCTACCAAGACCGATAAAAAGAAAACAGAGAAGAAGAAGAACAAGAAGAAAGAAGCTCAGAATGGGAACATCCATGAGTCTGACTCTGAGAGTACACCTCGGGACTTTAAACTCTCTGATGCCCTGAGTACGGATGAAGAGCACGTCACTCCTGTTCCCCTGAGTACGACTGAAGCATCTACTGGTGTCAGAGAACGGAAGAAGAAGGAGAAGAAGCATAAGGCTGTTCAAGATGATCATGTAAATAGGGAGTCGGAAGGATCCAAGTCTTCAGGCAAGAAAGTAGAACCAGTCCCTGTTACAAAACAGCCCACTCCACCATCTGAATCAGCAGCATCTAAGAAGAAGTCTGGGCAGAAGAAGCAGAAAAATGGAATGGGTATCTGATGTTGCATATGCTTCTTGCACAGAACGCCAAAACTGTGTTCTGCTTTTTGCAAGGCCACAGAGTGTCTCTCACAACTTTTCTGCCCGGTTTCTACGGGGCAAAGCTCACTTCTAACCTTTTCTTTGTTATGAACTATTGCTTTTTTCTCCCTGTTTTCATCTGGCAGCAATGCTCTGGTTTTCCTCCTCCTGTCCTTGCTTTCTTCTACTCAAGATTGTTGAGGGAAACAGAGTAGCTCGTCTCTCTGCTGGTTTGGCTACTTTGTTCTCAAGCTGTCAAAATTTTGATCACTTAAAAGAAATCATTAGATGTTTGCTGTGTGCGTTCTGACGTCAAGCTATGAAAAGTGGAGCCTTAAGAGCGGTTGCTCTGATAAGGGAGGGCACCTAGGGAGACCTCATGGCTGAGAGTGCAAAATAAATCACTATTTAAGTGCAGGCTTAATGTACAAGAGGTGTTTGGGGGCTGATTCATGGAAAGAAGGAATTCCAGCTGCTTCCTGCCTACTACATCTCTATAGCTGAATGGAACTGATGCTAAGCAAAAGCTGGTCCAGCTATTGTAACTGAAACATCTCGCCTAGAACAGAGTGAAAACTGTAGTCAGAATCACCTGTGACTGCCTTGATCATATCCTCAGCAGAAGTCAACGTGTCTCAGTGTGGTTGTCTGACTATGAATAGAAGTTTAAAAAAGAATAAAAATACCCAATTTCAGAAATAAGTGAAAAACGAGGTATTTGCAGGCTCCCTTCTGAGATGCAGGTGGAACAGGTTTGCTACAGGGAGTGAGGAAAAAGAATGACATTGCTGCTTGATGTGGTGGATTTTTTTCTTTTTCCAAAAAAAAGGGAGAAAAAAGACCCACCCACTACCAAAAAAAAAAAGTATCAAATCTAGTTTGTGGGTGTTTCCTGAAAAATCTCTGTGGCGTGGTTAAAATGTGGTCTGCAAGCACTGCTCTGAGGGCAGCCACAACTAACTGTTATCCTTGATTCCAGGAGCTAACACCATAACCCTGCATCGTGTGTGTCAGCTCTGACAAGAATCTTATAATGCACAGGCTGTCCAAAAAGATAAAAAACTTCTCACTAGGAACGACGTTTAAAAAAGAACAGTTCCCTAATGTGAAACACTTATTTTCTGCTTCTCACAGTCCCAGTAGCTATTGGGGGTGTGTGTGTAAAATACCCCAGTGGGTTCATGGGGGGAAATAAAATATGTCTTGCAAATGAGAAACTAATATGGGTAACACGTGCTGTCTGCTGTCGCAGTAAAACCTGGGTTGGATTTGTTAAGCTGTTACTTGCGTTGCTGTATGTTCTGCTTGCAGATAGGATTTCTGTCTGTCAAAACACTAGGTGCTGTGGCTCTTGACTCTGCTAAACCTTTCTCTTGCTTTGGGGTCTTGTCTGATACGGGGAGTGTGTGTGTTTGTGAGAGTGTGTGTGTACATATATATGGATAATTTCATGTTCCGATTTAAAATACATTGGTTTCTCTCTTCTGGGAGTGGGTTTCAGTGGTGATTACAGATGTACTGATTTTAAAGTGCTGATGAGAATATACAGAAGAGCATATTGTCCTAATTGTCTATTACAGACGATCAAGATACTAAGACTGATTCCGTTGTGTCTCCTGCCAAAAAGCAAGAGCCAGTGCTGCTCCACCAGGAGATAAAGCAAGAAAATGTATCGGGAAAGAAGAAAGTTTCTGCAAAGAAGCAGAAAGTTGATAATGGTGAGAATACAGAATGATTTAGTTCAGATAAACCTGTTAAACCTTTTTGCCATCCATGCTTTAGTTTCTTTTCCTTTGGAAAAGGAACTTGTAGAAGAACTACTGTCTTAATTCAAAAAAGTGAGAATTCCAGGCAGGAAAGATTGTTCAGCCTGGGATAGTGTTTTATTTTATGAACATCTGGTATCACTGAACATGGGATGATGCTGTGAACCTTTCTGAGCTCTTTGGGGTCCAAAAATCCACGCTTGAATTGAGGAGTAGTGTGTTGACTTAAGAGTATAAGCTGAGCAGCCTCTGAGTTGCTCTGAGCAAGGCACGTCCGGAACTGCTGCAGTCATCTGCCCCAAACAAGACTGCAGTTTTTTTAGCTGGTTGCTTTGACCACGTTCCTCTCGTATTGTCCTTTTGTTAGCTAGCTGTTGCTCCAACATAAACTGCTCATCTTTGCTGTCAAAGCCTTCACTGTTTATCATCCCTCATTTTTTGCCAAGATGCTGTTTCTTGTCTCCTCTTGGCTCAGTCTGCCTCTGTGTTTGTTTTTTTTACAATGAGTGCCGTTGTGCCTGTGGCTTTTGGGAAGAGCGTGACCGTGAAGTTCTGTGAGGTACCTTGTTGGCTTCCAAAAACTCTTCTTCGCTGGGACAGCTATGATGAAGTTGGCGGCTGGTGGACTACTCCTGGAGTAGACAGTATCGGTCACTGTTTGCTTTGTGCTTTAGTCAGCCGTCAGGGTCCAGATCAGACCAGGGTAGGGTTCCAGGTGGTGCAGGGTTCCTATGTGTTACAACAACTGAAAAACTTTCAAATTATTCCTGAAAGAAACCTACTGATGGGGAGCCTAGGATGTGATTGCCTTCTGTGGACATTTTTGTGCTTTTCCTGATGCATCCATTGCTCTTTCTTGAGGGGCTGCTTTATGGACCACAGACTTGTCTGTATGCACGTAATGCTCAAATAAGTGTCAGTACCAGCTCCGCCAGCATTAAGGTGAAGCTGTCAGTGGTACATGGGAGTAGCTCATACATTATTTGGATGCAAGCTGTTTTCTTTTAAAGCCAACTCTCCAAAATGACAGAGCAGAAATTAGCTGTGGTGGGCATCTGGCTTGGCTGAGACCGTACTGTGCGGATTTGGGATGTTACTGACTCTGCAAAGTGTCTTATTGATATTAAATAGGTTTTGAAAGGAAGGGAGTAAAATGAGGAGGGGAAGTTAACAAGGAGAGGAAGAGAAAAGGCGAGGGTGGTAACTGGATTACGTGGTGGATATTTCTTCTAGAGGAGAGCTCTCCTTGCTTCTGAGCTTGCCATACCTGCAGGCATTTGGGCTGCTTAAGTGGAGGGACTCCAGCAGGTGACACAGAAGGTCTGTGAGCCTATTTTGCTCCCTAACAGCAGCCAGAATACGGAAGTGTTTTCTAACTAGCTCTCTGGCAGCCAGGAATGTGTATTCCTCTTGCACTGATGCCTGAAACCTTGCATCCCATCCAATTCCTTCTCTCTCGGGTTTGCCGCATGGCATCTGTTGTCCATCAGCCCTTCGGTCTGTGCTGGCTGGATCGGAGAGCTTTCCCGCTGTGCCGTGGCTCTGTGCACAACGGCTCGTTTCAGGCAGCATAGACCAGCAGCTCAGGTGCTGGGCAAGCAGCAAACCTAGCTCAGGTGCTGGCCATGTCTGTCCTTGTGGTCTGTTGCTCTTCCCTCCCCAGCTTTTGTCCTGACAGTGCAGGCTGAGAAGTTCTTTGTGCGGAGGCTGACCCTCACCAGGTTTATATAGTGCTGTGTGAATGGAGACGCGAGGTCGGTCAGTACCTCTGGGTCCCTCTCTGAATATTAATGATGCCTGAAGCCTGCTCTGACAGCTGAGAGATCTTCATTTAGTGCCGTTGAGGCTGCATGTGAAATAATCTTGGTTGCTGTCCCTACCGCACATTCTGCCTTAATGGTTTAGTACACTGGTGATGTAATCTGGGTGAAATTGTTGGCAGGAAGGTACCAGCTTTTAGCAGAATAGGGGCAAAAGACTTTACTCATGCTTCAGGGATGCTGAATGATTTCATATGTAGCCACAAGTAAACCAGTCTCACTGATGCAATGTGCAACTTTAATGAGAAGTGAAATGAAAGTCAAAATCTGAAGATTCTTCTCTTCTACTTGTTAAAATGCTAAAAGGCAGCTTTGGAAGTAGCAATTTAATCGAAGCTATTAAATTTCTATGCATTAGAGACCTTTATTTAATGAACTTACCTGAAGAGCTTTAATGAGTTAAGCTGTGAAGGGTAATAGTATAGCTAACTAACTATCGAAGTTAGAGATGCTTTAATGCAGCTCTGTAGTATGTTATGCATCTTTTCTAGAAGTGTTGATGTTAATTATCACAAAGCTTTAAGCCATCCTGTGGGCTTCTGATTACAGTTTTGGTGGATGAGCCTCTTATTCAAGCAACTACTTACATTCCTTTGATGGATAATTCTGATGGTGGCACTTTGGAAAAGCGAGAAGCGGTTGAAGTAGCAAAACAAAATGTGAATGAGGGGATCCAGAAGAGCAGTGGCAAGAAACAGAAGAATGAAACGGATAAAGGTAAGAAACCCATAATGCAGTCTGTCTGTGGCATAGCCTGCCTGGAAACCTGAACAGGGAAAGCATGCTGTGTATGTGGGGAGGGGGGTCCTCTCTTGTTTGCTAGGAAGAAGTGATAGCGGGAAAACATTTGTGGCTGCAGGACACTGTTGGTTCTTTTCAGTACTTGTTTCTCCCCTCTTTGGCACTGCTGAAAGGGCTTTGTGCCATGTGAATCCTTTTACTGCTGACTGTAGGCTTTTGTGTCCTCAGAGTGAGCAAGCGGGTGATCACGGACCACACAGATGCGTGTGAGATCGTTTTGCAGTGGATAGTTCAGGCATTGCTAACAGTGGTGAACTCTGGAGCTTTCAGCACAGGCTGTTGAGTCTGCTTGAGAGTGGGAGAGCAGCTCTAGGGCTGTTCATGGAGCTAGCTTGGGCTGCTCAGCCCGTGTGTATCTCTAAGTGCAGCACAGAGTTGCCCAAAGAAGATTGCTGCTGGAGACTGAGTCTGGCAGTTTCCAGCAAGACTTTGAATTTTACTTCTAACGCAGTTGGAATTTGTTAGGACAGGGGAGCTTCCTTCGTACTCTCCCATAGGAGCCTGGAGTGATTCATGAGCATCACGTCCCACTCTGAAACTTTATAACTAGGCCACCGACCTGCTCAAAGCTTGCCAGACCTACTGAGCCATGAGGTGAGACCCTCAAATATGCGGACAGCTAGAGAGGAGAAGCCAAGTGACTGCCTGAGCAGTGACTCCCTGCTCAGGTTTGTGCAGAGGGCTGGCTTTCCAGCACCTCTGCCTTGTCACTCACCCTGCTATTTGAAACCTCTCTTTTTAGACTTGTCTTTTAAAATGCCCACCTGAAAGCTGCTTGGCAACTCTTTGTGGTATCTCGATTGGATTCCCACTTGCCCGAGGTTCCCTTTGTGCTTCCAGCAATGGCTGCACATTGCTGCCCTGCAGCATCAGGGCCTCTCATGTGCACCCATCCCTTTCCATTTCCTTTGCAAGCTGTAACCTTCTATAGGAGCTCCTAATTCTCCTCTGTCAGCTGGGATTTGCCCTCCCAATATAGAAATCTCTTATTCTAACTGTAAGCTTCTTGGGTGCAAGGGCAAGGTCTTCTGGATCAGGGAGCACAGAGCTTGGGCTGGTCCAAGCCAAGCTGCTGCACACTCCCAGCTGACTGGACTGTGGTCTCAGGACTTTTGGCATATTCCTGGTACCAACATGTCATTGATGATGTCAGTGCTTCAAAGATGTGATCTTAATTCTGTGTCCAAGGCTAAGTTGGCTTTAGGATTAGGAGGGAGTGTGCTGGAATTTCTTGGTGCTTCCCCCATGCATCCCTGGACTCTTATTCTGTGATTTGTTTTTGTGCTCAGTAATTTCTCTTAAGGGCTTATTATCGCCAGCCCTTTTTTTGTTCTACATTTTTAAAATTCTGGAGAGGTTTGGGTTTGATGTGTGGCCTGGTTTCAGTGGCATGTTTAGTACCTATGGTGGGAATCCTGGACCCTTCTCCGTGATCTCTGGGACATTTTTTTGAACCAAAAAAGCTTTAAAGCTTTTTTCTTTCCCTTGATGTACTTTTGCACACTGGCGAATATTTGACAGAGATACTGAATGGCTTGATTTTGTGTTTCCATTTACTGAAGTTAGGGGGCCACCTAATGACCTATGTACTTGCAGCCTGTTTTTTATGAACAAATGTTGTTTTGTTCCTGCAAGACCCATTGATGAGTTGAATTGTGTTTCCTTGTCTGTGTCTTTTTTAAACACTTGCTGATTGATTTTTCCTACTGCTGAAATCCTTCTGCATCAGTTCATTTCCAGACCTAGACTGATGGAATTTTTTTCTTGTTTCCATATGTCATAATCAGAAATGTACCAGTTCTTAAATTTCTTACCTTGCCATTTGCATATTGCTTATGGAGCCAGGCTGTCCTTTCAGTTGAGAGCTCAGTTTGAATTTTTGTCATAACATACTAGGAAGGACTCTCTAAGTTTTCAAATGAATGCTATTTTTTTCCCAAAAAAAAAGATCTGTGTTATGCTTTGTCTTCTTGCTAACAGCACTATAAATGTTACCAACTGTACAAACAAAGTGGTGGGATTTTTTTTCCAAAACTGTCAGCTGGCAGACTGTTATCCAATTTGAATCGGAGATATGTTGTTTTTGCTGAATGTTCATGACCTTTTTGCTTCTTGGCATTTCAGACTGAAATTAAATCTAATGCATAATGATACCCCATCACATGCTGTTTCGAGGCGAAATAAGTAATTCTGTACAGAGTCCAAAGTAAATATATCCTCCTGTCTGTGTTGCAGAGAACGCTGAAGTAAAATTTAAAGACTTTGTAATGGCCATGAAGAATATGATCTTCACTGAAGACGAGGCCCGTGGCATAGTGGAGGTGTTGAAGGAAAAATCCAGCGCAATTCATGACGTCTTGCAAAAGGTGAATAACAGTGGGTGGGGCAGAAAGAAGACTATTAAATAAGCAGAAATTGGAAGAGATGCTGTCAAATTAGCTCTGTCAGTGTTCTGTTGTGATTTCTGCATTCTGTCTTTGGAAGACTTTTTCCAGCTGGTCTGTGCTTGCTTTGCATGCAGCAGGCAGTTGTCAGATGTCTGTGTGCTGCCATCTGCCATCCCATGGGCTGGCTATGCGGGCTGATGGCTTTTGACTGCTCATAAAGAGCAGACATCACCGTGGAGAATAAGGTATAGAAAGCAGGGCTGCTGCTGCAGCTGCCGCCTGTGTGGGGGAAGGCTATCCGGTGACTTTCGGGAGTGATCTTTCAAAAATGTGTGAATAGGATAAACTATGGTGAAAATTAAGAAAAAGCTGCTGTGGCTGTGCACTCAACAAGCTAATTCTGTGTTTTGCAAGTCTCTCCATCTTATAAGTCTATACATTCTACTCTGCAGAGTTCTTTGGATGTTTTTTGTAGGATTTTAGGACAATTCAGATTTGGAAGGGACCTCTGAGGGTTTGTAGTCCAACCTCCTCAAAGCAGGGCCAGCTCTGGGGTCAGCCCAGGGCTTTATCCAGTACTACGTGCTTGAAACCTTCAGGGAGTGAGACTGCACAGCCCCTCTGGGCAGCTTGTGCCAGTGCTTGGCAGTTCTATTTTAGCTTTTGTATTAAGACAGAGGAGTAGTGACCACCAATATCTCACAAATATCTACTCCTCCCTCCCATAACTCATGATTGTCATTTTGTGCCTGTAACACCCTGTTTGTCACGCCTGGAGTCTTGCAATTCTGTATTCTTCTGCAGATATGGTACCAGAAGAGAAATGCAGAGCAGGATACGTGTCAGTTCAGTTAATGCCATAGAGTAGCGTATCATATAATTCAGGTTGAAAGGGGCTTCAGGAAGCTACCCAGTCCAACTGTCTGCTCAAAACAGGATCAACATTGAATTTGGAGTAAGTTGCTTAGGGTTTTGTCCAGCTGGGTCTTGAAAGCCTCCGAGGACAGACTTCACAGTCTCTCTGTGCCCCTGTTTCAGTGCTTGACTGAAAACCCTGTAGTGGTACACTTGCATTGGTATTCGCTGTTTTGTTCAGAATATCAGCCAGCTTGTTTGCTCTACATAATTTTTTTTTTCCCCCTAAGGAATATTTTGTGTTAAAGATAAACCTCTAGGATCAAAATGTGTTCCTGGATTTGTATACAATCAAAAAACGCAGGTTTCTGTAGGTAGAAATGTGAATGTTCTCATATCTGTAGCTCGTGCAAGCCACTGACGATGTGGTTTTTGTGTATGTATGCAGTACAACAGCATTAAACAAAACTTCCAGACTAATTTGGAGGGGGTTTAGGGAACTGACGCTCCACTTCGCTTCAGTTATCGGAATTCATTGAGTGAAGTCTGAGTGCAAATTTTAGAAGGTTTGCCCCTTGCCACACTTATTTCATTTTCGGACCAGTATAGAAGTAGTAGGGCTGTGGGGATCTAGTTCTGTTCCCTATAGTCTCTCTGAAACTGTGTGCCAGGGTGCCAGCAGAAACTGAATTACGTCAACTGGAGTCCCTCCTGTGAAGTAGAAGGAGACCAGATCAGAATTCACTTCTTCCCTTTGTAGCGAGGGTATTTCAAGAGATAAAGTGTGTAGTTATAATCCAAGTTGGGTTATACCTGCTTTGAGCGTGGGTTGGACCCAGGTGATCTTGGAAGTACCTTCTAGCCTGTAGTATTGAATGATTCAGCATCTCTGCATCTTTTTCCTTTATTTCTCCTAATGGCTGTGCTTTGTTTTCCCTAGTGCCACCACAGCAGCTCTCTTCCAACACGGAAGCACCTTAAGAGCCCATTTATTCTCTTAATTGGTTTCAGTGTGTTTTATAATGCATTTCCTTGTCGAATGCAATCGGTGCTGCAGGATCCATTAGCAGCATTGGGTACTGGTGGTGGGATCTATTAGCAGCAGCATTGGGTACTGGTGGTGCCATGTAGCTGTGCAGACAGATGATTTGGGGGCAGGAGGGGGTGTTTCTTCCTCTCAAGTTTGCTCTGCTGTGTGCTGTCTGAGTACCTCTGGCGCTTCTGATCCTATTTATGTTCTTCTGCTGCAGGCTAGCAAGGCTGAGTCGGCTGCAGCTGCACATCAGCTCCAAGAGAAGGAGAAAATGCTTGCTGCGATGAAGGAGGAAGCAGCTGTTGCAAAGGAGCAGTGCAAGCAGCTAACCCAGGTAAATATAAAGAAGTTCAGATGTCTAGAGAGCCGTGGGAGAGGAGCAGGGGCTTGTAGGACTAACAGCAAACAAGTGCTGATTTACTGAGGTTAGTTGAAAGATGGAATTTTTTTATATTGGGAAAGCTTACCAAGACACTGTGTTGGGTTTTATGATGCTATTAATGAATTTATGCTGAGTTATTTTCCAGTAGTTTTCCCAGAGAGTTCATTTACTGGGACTTTTAAGCTGAGACTATTTTTCTTTTCAAAAGGTTACTTTAAAAACACTTCCTTCATGAGTGTAATATGGTTTCGTGGATGCAAATATTAAACGCCATTTCTGCATTGCAGTTTTAATTTGGTACATATTCTAGCATTCGCATGCTTGTGTGCTTCTAGGCACAACAATCATCAGTTTTCTTCAAGAAGGAATCTACAGAAAGTGTAGACTGCTTGCTTAGCCCCTTCAGTTGAAGCTTTGCTTTAGACTTACAGGGATACTGGTGCACCGCTGTCAAGGCTAGTTTATGAAACTTCTTTTTATTTGTGAAGGTTTCAGAGGAAAGCAGTTATGGTAGAACAAATAATGAGGCTGCTAGGGAGTGAATTGGATTCTAGGTGTTCCTGCTTCGGCAGGGGAATTGGACTAGATGATCTTTCGAGGTCCCTTCCAATCCCTAACATTCTGTGATTCTGTGAGACTTTGGGGGAAGGATTTTTATGTTTTGGCTAGTTTGGAAGCACGTGGGTGTTAGGCTCAGGGAGGTTGTGTTGGGGGATAAAAACTGGGCACAGAAAGCTGGGTGGCTAAAGATGGGAGCGGAGTGGCTAGAGGATGTGTGTTGGCAGATGAGAAGAGAAGGAGGGACTGGGTGTTGTGTGAGCTCCTGGCAGGGCACAGGCAGGTGTGTATTTATGGGTGGGATCAAGAGGTTTGGGATAGTCAATTTGTAATTAGGGAGAAAGAACTTGTGATGTGTTTGGGGGGGGGGGGAAAGAAACTGGCTCAGGATAGCAGAATGAAAGGGGGGTATCTGCTGCTGAAAAAGCAGAAGGAACGTATGAAGGAGCTTGGGTGGGGGAAAGCTGATGTGGCTGGAAAAAACATTGGCACAGTGGCACTTGTGAAGGCAAGAGCTGCAGAGAAAGGAGTCTTTGGGGTTTTCTGCTATTTGGATTGGGGGATGGAAGGGAGAAGGAGAAGTAAATGGGCATTCCTGAAAGCTGGGAGAAAACAGGTAAAAGCAAAGTTACTGCAGTGCTGGAGTGTCAGGATAAACAAGGGAAAAAGCTCAGCTTGACTGACAAAAAGCTCTTATCTTCTAATTAATGTGTTTCTCTGAAAACACTGCCAGAAGCTACAGAGGGACTTTAAGGTGCGGAGATGTTCCTGCAGGGGTGTTGATAAAGGTGATAACTGGAGAGGATAAATGAGAGCAGGAGGTGCCTGACCTTGGAGGTATTTGGCAAAACACAAGCTAGGTGAAAGCTAATCTTCCCAGGATCTCTGGCAGTGTCTTGACAGGATAGCTGGGTTAGAGAGGGCTGCAGATGGATGGTGGAGTTGGTGGAGGGGTAGAAGGAAGCTGCAGTATGTCTCGGTGCCCTTCTTTTTGTTGCATCGTGGCAGATGTAAATATAACATGGAGAAGGCTTTGTGTCAAGCCGTTCACACTGTATTTGCAGAAGTGACTTAAAACTTTTGATGTGACACAAGTTCCTAAATGCCTCTGAACATGGACTTGGGAACTCGTGTCCTTTACTTCGTCTGGGTGAACAGCCTCATGAAGCTAGTAAGTTGGATCTAAAAGAGAGAATAGCTTTTATTTAAATTAAAATGTGGAAGAAGCTATAATTACTCTGAAGAGATGATGGAGGGTATTGAGGCTGATAATTTAGAGCACTTAAATTATGTGTCAAGGCTCCCTGGCACTGTAAGGAGCTGCATGCTGTGCTGCATAGCTGGAGACACCTGAACCTAGATGGTACAGATACCTCCTTCTGCGACAGGAGCTTGCTGAAAGCTGCGCTTAATGCTTTTGCTTACTACAAGAAGTGTGTTTGTATTGCAGAGGAGCAGCTCTATGGATTTCTCAGGTGTCTGGGTTGAATTACTGGCTAATAAATTATTAATCTAAATAGCAATGTGTGTTTTCATTTGAAAGCTGTAATATGGCATCATGCTGGTGAGATTCAGGGCTTCCCTGGCTGTTGCAGGGCACTTACAGCCCATCTTCTCTGGCAAAATGTTGGCTTTCCAGCCTGCTACAAAGCGATTATTTGGTCTAAAGTGCTTTGTTGCCTTGCCGCAGTTCTTTACCTGTGTTCTTCTGATTTGCAGAGCTTGGGATGAAAATCTAGTCTCTGTATCTGTGGTTTTAATTGTTAGGACTGTGTAATTTGGCTAAACTCAATAGAAATAAGACTCCAGCTCTTCTGAGGCAACAGAAGATTAGTATTTAAGTTGGCAAACCTCTTTTTGATAAATGTAAAACTATGCTAATCCTAAATACTCATAAAGTTGCTGGAAGTTTGGTCAGGTCTAAGGCTGTAATTTCTCTGAGCTAAGATTGATGTGACTTTAGTTTGCACACTTGCTATATTTTTGTTATCTTCAAACACTGACTATTAGACACTAGAAAGGAGCAGTAGGTGACTTCTTTCCCTTTTCCTTTCACTCCCACCCAAGGAGCTGGTTGCAGAAAAGGAGAGAAACGGTTTGCTTACAGCGAAAATGCGGGAGCGCATCAACACGCTCGAGAAGGAGCACGGCACTTTCCAGAGTAAAATACATGTTAGCTACCAAGAATCTCAGCAGATGAAGATAAAGGTAAGTGCTTTACCAAAACTGTTCCAGTTGATGTTCAGGCAGAAGGAGATGAAAACTGGAAATCATTGCTTTAGCCAGGGTGCACACAGAAATTGGATTTGCTAGTTACTCTGAGCCATGAATGCGGTGTGCTGGTAGCTGGTGGTATAACACATCTGCATGAGGATGGGGAACTTTGTGGCAGTTTTCTGACTTAGAAAAAAGGCAAGGTGTTGTTATAGGGGACTTTCATAGTCTGTAAAAGACCAGTGCTCACTGGATAGCCTGTCTAGTTACTTTTCCATCATGAATAATGTTTCAGCAAAATACCAATTAAAGCGTAAAATCCAATTGAAATACTTGAGAGAAGCACTAATGCTTATGATCATTCACTAGCTAATAAATCTCATTTTAAAAATTATATTGCAAAGTGACAGCATAGTGTACAAGAAATATGATTGCCTGGGAGAGTGCTTTTTGAAGCATTTGAAGGGATGACACTTGCAGTTTTTAAGACCCTTGTTACTCTCTTGAAGTTGTATGATAATAGAGTGAACTCGGAAGAGTTTGTTTCATCAGATTAAAAAGTTTAACTTGAAGTTTTCTAAGAAAAACAGCCCCAGTTCTGGAGTCAAACTACAGAGGAAGCAGAGACAGCTTCCTTTGAACCTTATATAGATAACTGCATAAAGAGAGGGTCTTACTGCTGGCTGGGGAGGGTGGTGGAGAACTGGGCATGACTGGGGGCATTTTGTGAATGCTGCTGTCCCAGGCAAAGCTGGGGAAAGGGTGTGCAGAGGAACTGGAGCTCTGGTTCTGCTCCCCCTGCTGATGTGCTCTAGCAGTGCAGAAAAGCTGAAAGGTAATTGTCTAAGCTTCCAGTTATATGGAGTTTGTGCCTCTGCGTCTGTTGGTATTAAAAAAAGGGAACAAAGAGAACCCCACAGCAAACGTCCAAGGAACAGCTTGTTACATGTGTTGGTGCTGAGCTGGGGGTGGCTGCCTGACGAGGCACTGCTGTCTCTTGCTGTGGTTGTTACACAAACATTTGGATTTTTTAAAATATACAAAATCCTCACTGCTGAGTCAGCCATTTGAGGAAACTGGGTTCTGGAAATTGTGGCAGCCATATCTGCAAATTGGTGCTGGTAGAGGAGGAAAGTGGTATAGCTGTGCGTGCTCGGATTTTCAAAGCAGGCTCTTGGGCTGTAAGACCAACTATACTGTCATCTGCGTATACAGTCTGTTGTTTTTTTTTCCTTTGAATCCTGTCTTTTTTTTTTTTTTTTTTTTTTTTGCATTATTCTGAAGCAACCTTTGGTTATCAGGGCTTCTGTCTGCCTCAGTTTGGAACCATGTTGAAAATGCGATCAGAGTATATTAATGCCTGAGTAAAGGATCTATTTCATCATCTTGACTTCAGGATATTAGATGAGGACTAGCCTTTTGCAGTTCTCATGCTGTAATCTGTGTTGTTAGTTACTTTTTCTGCTTTAAAGGCTTTGTAAACTTCTAATGTTAGTTCACAGTGCATTTATTTATTTCCCTTTGGAAAAATAATATATTGATATCCAGTTATTGCCGAGTATTTAGTTATGCACCTGAGCAATCGGTATCCTAAGTAACACTTGTGTACTGTTTAAAGAAAATTGCCTTGATATACAGGTTGATAATACTGGTGTAAAAGGAAACTGGTGCTTTGATTCAAGCCAGAGGGTCTGAGTTGCACAGTTTAGTTTAAGAGTGGGTATGTGAGGAAGGAGGTACAACAACCCCTCTCCCAAAAAATCCACTGAGTTTTATTTATTTAAATTAACGTGATATCTACTGTTATAAGTTGTTGGGTTTTTTATTGCTGCTTAGTTTAATCATTTTTGGAATTGATCTTTTTTTTTTCCCCCATCAGTTCCAGCAACTCCGTGAGCAGATGGAGGCAGAAATAAGCCACCTGAAGCAGGAAAACGGTATCCTGAGAGATGCTGTCAGTACTTCCACCAACCAAATGGAGAGCAAGTACGTTAGCAGCTACTCGGAGCTCTGTGTGGTTTTAAGCCTTCCCTAAAGAGTTGTTCTATCTTCTGCTCCTTTTGTTTCTGTCTCCTTGGCTATCTCAGAATTTGTGACTAAACGAGGAACATGGTTATTTTGGGCTGGGGTGGTAGCTGTTTGTATTTGTATTGAGCCAAGGCTTTCAGAACAGATTACTGTCTCTTATCAGTTTGAAGCCTGAGCTTTTGGAGTGTGGGTGGTGAGGCTTTAACAGAAAGAAGTACAGAAATCCTCAGCCACACTGAGTGTTTTTGGCAGGTTATGTATCCTTTCCCCTGGGGCTTTAGGAGAAGTGCTGATGCTGGCTTCTTGGGAGGACAACAGCTCTAAAGTTATAAATCAGTCTTGCAACAAGAAAAAAATCTCAACACCTTGCAGCTAACGGCACTGTTGGGGCAGCGCTTCGATTTATCTGCTGGTGTTGCAAATGTTTGGAGAAACAAAAAAAGGATTTCAAGGTTTTGTCTTTTGTGAGTTAACGACAGGCTGCTCCTGAGCTGGCCGAGAGGATTGCATATATTGTGGTAAAAGCAGAGCACCCGGGTGAGGTGTGTGGTCAGATGGGTGAATTGCTGCCAGTGGGCTATAGAAAGCAAAATCAACACTTTATATGCTCTCAGCTGTTTGTTACTAGAGACTAGAATGTCAAAACCACTGTCAGGACTTGGAAAGAGCTCCGTATCTTCATTTTTGCTGCCTATGCTGTTCTTGCAGAGATGCTGCTTCTATATGGACCTTTCTGTTAACAGCTTCTCGCTGCCCAGCGCAGCTCAGCAGAGGTGTGTTCCATTCCCTGCGTGTGCCCGAGCACTCGGAGAAGAGTAGAAATGAAGCGTTATTACCTCTTAGGCGGTTGTCTTGAAAAATCCTTAGTTCAGGCAAACTTAAGATAAAAAATAAATGCTTTTTATTTGCTTAGACACAAAGGGGAACCTTTAAAAATTCTTCCCTTGGGCTATACAAATGTATCTTGTCTCTAGGTGAGAGTGCATCAGATACTGTCGTAAGTTAATAGATAATTCAAGGCCAGGAGGCAACATACAGTCCGAAGAGATGTATACAGTTAGTAGTCCAGGAGGAATAGTCTTATGTTTATCATTAATCCTCTATGGGAAGAGAAAGGGAATGTGAATTTCAACACGAGACCTTTCCCTGTGCTGAGCCTCTTCATTTTATATAAGCCTGTCCCAATTATGCCCATCAGCTTGTGAACATTTTAAAGGAAGTAATGCTTGTGGCTTATTGCTGACCTTTTGTTTCTGACTCAGTGGGTTGTAACTGCTGCACTGATGGCCAAGAGTGCCTGACCCTCATCCCTTTCCTAGGATGAAGCCGTGTGAAGAAAAAAATAAAAAACAACCCAGCCAGTACAGCCCTGTGGCTGCAAATATAGGACTCAGTGTTGATATTTGAGTAGCTGTTGTTATGGCCTCTGCTTCTTGTGGAGGGGTTAAAAACAAGGGGGGGGAAAAAAAAAACTCTGAAAATTTTTATTTTTAGGCAGTCGGCTGAACTGAACAAACTGCGCCAGGATTACGCTAGGCTGGTGAATGAGCTGGGAGAGAAGAGCAGTAAGCTGCAGCAAGAGGAGCTCCAGAAGAAGAACGCAGAGCAGGCAGTTGCTCAGCTAAAGGTGATTTGGATTGTGTTTGCTTGTTGGGTTGCACTCGCGGCTTTATCTGAGCCAAATTCTGAATTGGGCAGGATGTGAGCTGTGTGAGAATTGCTTTAGCTGTTTCCCTGGCCACTAAATCTGTCTTTATGTGTGCAAGTATCTATTTTCAGCTGGGCTGAGCCAGCCTATGGGATTATTTAACGTTTTTATTCAGTGCTCTGAGTTTTGAGGGATTACAAACCTCCCTATGAAGTGAAACTTACCCTTCCAGGTAAACATCTCTGACAAGCTTAACTGGTGATATTGAGCTTTGCTTTCTATGAGCGTACAGTTCCAGCCAGATTTGCTGTTTTGGAGTTATTCATCCAGATGGCATTGCCCCTGTGTGATTTTTATTTGAAACTATATGCTTTTGCTTAAATGTATATTTAAATTTTTTTAAAAATACACTTTTTTTTAAAGAATTCAGATGTAAGTAGACTGGCTTCTGGAGGCATCTCTTTCCTTTTCTTTGGAAGAAGAGGTCTTTTGTATTAGTTTTTTTCTTCACAAGAGAAATGTAGTGTTTTCCAGCAAGAATGCCAATCCAGAGCTCGTTACTTTTTCTTATTTGCAATTAAGTCTCAGTTCTTCCTGCCTCTAGCCCTGGCAGGTGGAGAGTTGGTATCTAAAGTTGAGACATGTTTTAATTACTAGATGCAGATTTATGTGATGCGTGGCTAGTCTGGCTTCCAGGGTTAATTCTGAACTTGCAGGGCGAAGATGCTCCACTTCCATATTACAGAAACCATTCTGTTACGAGCCTGTAATGAAATCCTGTGCACAATTTGCCTTTCAAATTAATAAGCTAAACTAGTCTAGGAGGAGGATTGCAGGGCACTCTGTCTCTCTGATGTGCCCTAATGGAAACAAGAAACAATTTAACTTCATTGCCATATGTTTTGGGAATAGCATCGGAGAGATGCGCTCTGAATGTTTCAAAAATAAATTAAAGGTTAGACTTCATCAGCTCTCTCTTCAATGTTAAGGTCCAGCAGCAGGAAGCAGAGAGAAGATGGGAAGAAATCCAGGCTTATCTCAGGAAAAGAACAGCGGAACATGAAGCAGCGCAACAAGGCATGTATCACAAAATTCCCATGTAACACAGAATTCCCAAATAGTGCTTACTGCAGTGATGTGGCTGTTGCTGTTTGTGAGGGGCTTTATTGAGTAAATGGCTCCAATAAAGCTCAGGTGAAGTCAGTACTGCTTCAGCACCCTGGGGAAATAATGTGTTGTGATACCAGTTAGTTTGAATGCTGATGAGAGAGCTGAACCTTGGCTAGCTGCAATGAGGCTTCTAATTAGCCTTCCCGTTTACAGTGAAAATTATTTCCCCCAAAGGTTAAATATTTACTGCTGAATTAAAATCCTGACATTTCTGCTACAGATGTGCAGAATAAGCTTGTGGCCAAAGACAATGAAATCCAGAGCTTGCACAGTAAACTTACTGATACAATGGTGTCAAAACAGCAGCTGGAGCAGAGGATGTTGCAGTTAATGGAGGCTGAGCAAAAGAGAGCGACTGCGGAGGACTCCATGCAAATGCAGGTGCAGGTAGTATTGCCTAAGTATCTTAAAGGTTTGGGTTTTCTCCTCCTACTTCGTGCCTATGGAAACACACAGTAATACCCTTGAAATGCTGCTTTAGTAAAGGTTTTTCATGGAATAAAGAATGAGAAAACTGTGTGCCAGTCTATCATCCATCAACTTATGAAGTGGGACCTTGTGTGTGGTGCTGTGAGGACGTCTGGGGACATCTCGGACCTCAGAAGCACTCCAGACGAGTCAGGAGAACGAGCTGACCCAGGCAATTTTCCAAGCTGTGGAGTGATGTTCTGATCTGGGGAGTATCCTGGAAGAGCAGCCATGTACCTTTGATGTTTGTGTGAGCTCTTCTGGAGTGATCTCTCTTCTCGTGGTATCAAATGGCGAGAGGCAGTGTGGACATAGCTCTCGAGGGCTTCAGGGAAACCACTTGGCGTACGGTGGGGCAGGGAATATTTTTCTCTTATTACAAGAACAGGTTCCTATGCTTCCTCTCAAACTGGTTGATCTTAGTGGGGAGAAAAAATGGTATCTTAAAGTGTCTGACATGTAAATGCTAAACTGTTCTTACTAACGTAATCATGGCTAAGAGCTAATCCTAGCAAAAGTCGACTATCTGCAGATCTCAGCTTGCTTTTCTTTCTGTGCTCTCTTACAAGGAGCTGATAGAGCAGAATGATGCTTTGAATGCTCAGCTTCAGAAGTTTCATTCACAAATGGCAGCCCAGGTACAGCATGTTCTCTGACTTTCTTTTTGTAGTCATGAATTGTGAACTTTCATTAAAAGTCAGGGTTTTTTTGTAGCTGGATATGAGATACAGGATGCTGAAAGTGAAGAACTGTTAGCATCCTCTTTTCTAATGTTTCTCAAACTGGTTTAAAACTTAAGCTTCTGCTGTCCTTTTGGGGGCAAACGTCCACTTATTTCCTCCTGTAGTGGCTTTCATTTACAACCAAAGGGTAGAATACCTTTTTGAACGTTTGTTTTCTGTAGCTTTGCATGTGTACGATTCTGTCTTGTGGTTCTTTGGCCTTTTTGCAGTCCTCCTGGGTACCACCTGATCATGCTGTTTCCTTGTGCGTCAGGTTGAGAAACAGTGTCTTATGGGAGCTCCCATAGAAAGCTGTTTCTTCATTCTGCTGTTGACTTTTGTGCAGAAGAAAAAACCAAAAAAACCAAACCCACACAATGCCTTTCTCAATTCTTTTAGTCTCTAAAATTTTAGTTTGACTCGTTTCTTTGAAAAATGGTTTCTATTGTAAACACTGTGCAAGACCTCAGAATCACTGAAGTTGCTTCCACATAGAGCAAGGTCACAGAAAATGGCTCAGAAAGGGGCACAAGTGGAGGCTGCTCCTTGTGCATTTGGGTGCTGTGTTCCTCTGGCTTTGCTTGAAGAGCTTGGTGCTTTAACCCTTTGGGTGGAGAGTAGCGAAGGAAGAGGCTCTCTGGATTTACAGCATCATCTTCATGACCTACTCCTCTCATCCCAGCCCTATAAAAGGGCTTTGAATATGAATTCCTTGGGAAATTGTACACTTTTTTTTTCCCTCCTCTGGGTTACACAAGGAGGCTGTTGGAAGGAAGTATGTGCTTTCCCTGTGTAGACCCACTGGCTATGAAGGTGCAGGGCCATTTTTCCACCATGGCAGTGGGTGTGAAAATAGCACTTTGGGGAGGTGAGGTTTGACTGGATATTGCTCTGGACATCAGGGTTGGTTAAACTTTTGGTCATTAAGGATATCCTCTGGGACTGGAACTATTTATTCTCTTTGATTTATTTTTTTTTTCCCCTCTGATGCTGTTCTCTATGGCACAATGTGGATAAGGGAGTATGGGAATTGCTCTAGGGTCCGGTGGGCACAAGCTCTGCAGGATCCAGGATTTTGGGGGAGGGTCAGGCTGTATAAGGAGAACCATGTATCTGAAGCACAAATGAACATAGAAGTTCTGCAACAGCTGCTACCAAACTGGATGTGAAACAGTCTGCAGAGGTCCCTCGATGCTTTGGTCACCAGTGTGATGGGTCTCTCTTGCCCTGTTGTGGGTGACCACATGGGAACAGGCTTTTTCCAGGGTAGAAAAAATGCCACTTGCTGGTTTTATGCTGCTATTTCTGTTCCTAACGCAAGTCCTGATGCACTGTGCAGGGTTTTATTTTTAAAATTCCTTGAGAGATTTGTCAGCAGAATGTCTTATAAAGCACTTAGTCCTTGGGGGACAAATGCTGGCCAGACCCATGACTTGTTTGGATCTAGTAAAGGGCAAATAAGATGGTTCATTTTTTCATTCATGTTGCCTTAGGCTGAAGGGGAAGGGATGTTAGTATGTGCTGGTATTCCTTCAATGGTCCTTAAAGAGGAAATAGTCAGAATCATCCTGTGCCAGTTTAAAATAACTGGATGAATCTTACAAATGCTATTCCTGGTTCACTGTAGATGATGATTCTTCAGCTTACATTACTTTCAGCTATTTTTTTTTCCTTTTGCAGACCTCAGCTTCAGTCCTGGCAGAAGAACTACACAAAGTGTGAGCATTCATTTATTTCCTCTGATATTTGGGAAGTGTTGCTGGCTTTTAATGCACATGCAGTGTGTATCGGAGGGACTGGTGAAGGAATTGTTGCTGTCTGTGCTTTTACTTTCTCACCACGAGGCTTGGGAGGTGGGAGACTGCTTCCTGCAGATTTCTGTTCTGTGTCTGGCCTCAGGTTTGGAGTTTGCTGTATGTGGCTCTATATGCTGCACAGAAAGCAGTGTCCCCTCTCTTGTTTGCCCCTTCCTATGGGTGGGGATCAGTGCAGCATGCAGGAATGTGTGTGACCATGAGAACTGTTAATATTTGGGCTGTATGGCCGTGCCAGGAGATTTTTCCCTTTGAGAGATGGGTAGTTGTTGTGTTTCAGAGCTAGAGAATGTCCCATGATTTTTTTGACAAGCAAGCAGCATTTAAAATGGATGGGAAAGCTTTTGGACCCAAAGTATACTGTCAGCGGGAATTAGAGTAGGAGCTGGACTTAAAGGCCAGCGTGTATCTTGTGTTTAGCCTGGTGCTTCATGTACTGCTTTCATCCAAGACCTTTTGGTACTGATACGTCGTCATTTCTCATTTGTGCAGGATTGCAGAAAAGGACAAACAAATAAAGCAGATGGAGGACTCGTTAGGCAACGAACATGCCAACTTAACCAGCAAGGAGGAAGAGCTCAAGGTATAATAAAACGTGTAAATCCCAGCTGATATAGGGAGAGGCTCGCCCGCTGCGTGTACAAAATCAAACCTGCGAGGCTGCTGCCTTTGGGTCTAGAACCAGCTCTTTGAGCTACGAGTCTGCTGATTTTCCTCTTCCCAGCATCAAGCACTGGCCTTTCCTAGAAGCTGTAAATAAGAAAGCTTGAGGTTTTTCCTTGCTGTTGCCTCTAGAGTCCTTCAAAAAGTGACCTGAAATACTTTGCCCTGGGGACTGAGCTTATCTGCAATACTGTCTCTATGCAAAGTGCAAAGACGTTTCTTTTTCTTCTTCCTTCAGGTCTTACAGAATATGAACCTATCCCTGAAATCAGAAGTACAGAAGTTACAGGCTCTGACAAATGAACAGGTAAAATAATTGTTTCATTAAATATTTAATTTTACATTCTTCCCACTACCTATTCTGTGAGAAATGCAAGTGCAGATCTGCTGGCTTTAAGTGAGCTGTGCTTAAGCACATTAAAGGTGTGTGGCTACCGAATCAGGCTGATACATGATTCCCTGCAGTTCTTATCGCTACTTCTTACCCTTCTTTCACCAGCAAAATCTGCTGCTGACTGGGATAGCCAAGTTACTGAAGCGATTTGCTCGGTTGGTTTAGATTTGCAGGCACAGAGGACAGGGCTGTTCCCAGGAGTGAACACAACTTTGCTTGAATATTCAGTCCTGGCGTTTGCATACAAGGGTCATAAGCATCCCTCTAAAAAACCCCAAAAGCACACAACCCCCCCCACTCACCATAGATGTCTTTTTGTAACCAAACCAAATATTCTCTCTCTGTTAGTGCTGTGTGGCCTGTTTGTTACAGAGGTGGAAATTAAGTGTTTCATTTGACAACCAGGATTATCTCTAATTAATCTTCCCTTTGCGTAACTGTGTGCTTGCCTGGTATATACTGGTGTTCTAAAAGTGCATGAAGACAAGCTTACCCCTTTCACTCTTGCTGGCGAGTCACGTGCTAAGAGGCCAAATGACTTGTTCTGGCTTTTTAATATTGTGGAATGAAGGGTTGATTGAATCATGTGATGTATCCTAAGTCTGTGTTAATCCTCTTTATGTCTAGGCTGCTGCTGCACATGAGCTGGAAAGGATGCAGAAAAGGTAAATAGCTCTGCGATCTGATAAACAACATTTATTAGTCTTTTATGTTCTTTTGAATCGATGCTTTTTGTAAAACTTGGATGAGGAAATGTATTTAACTGTTTGCTGTGTCTTAGCATTCACATCAAAGATGACAAAATAAGAACTCTTGAAGATCAGCTTCGAGAAGAACTTGCTCAGATTTCAAACACAAAAGAGGAATTCAAGGTAAGATACAAAATAGTATTCTGGTGCTTATTTACAGTAAGTTTTCCAGACTTTGGAGACTGTGGAGCAGTCTGTACAATTGAATGTTGATTTGTAAAATAGAACTGGCTTTTCGCTGTCAAGGTGAATTATAGTATTTTGTCTGCAAGGCAAGAGCAATGTGGGATGTCACAGTAATAGCAACAGACTGCAGCAGAGTAAGAGGTGGGGTAACACAGGTTAAGTGCAGTGTCTGCAGTTGTAAAGAGTGAGGTCCTTGAAAACTGGAAGAGGAGGTGGTTCAGTAAAAGCTGTTGCGGTTTTCCCACATTCCACAGCCTAATGTGACTTTCAGGGCCTTGGTGTGAGCCTCTGTTGCTTGGATTGTCATGTTGTCAGTGTGGGTTTTTTTTCTGTCAAAGTACAGGTAAAAATACTAATTTTTTGTCTCCTGCTATCTTCCAAACTGTTTCTTATAAGGCTGCAGCTAAATTGCCAAAGCTTTTAGTTCTGACATCTGGGGTCTGCACGGGAAAGCTGGCGCTCATTCCTACATGGTGTGCGCGGAGAGCGACTTAGCTCCTCCTTGCCCTCTGCCACCTTAAGCTTTTTCTTCTGAACTTTAGCTGTTAGAAAGAAACCGGCTTTCTGAGAAGGGTGATGACTCCATCCTCTTGACTCCTTTAAAGCCCGTGTTGGGTACTGCTGCTCTTCTGATGTTTCTGGTGAAAGGTGGCTTGCTCTGAATTTCATAATGTCGGGTTTGCTGGTGAGGACCAGAGCGTAGTGGCAGAGGCTGCGTGCTTTTATAGGGGAAGCTGTGCCTTGTGAGTCTCCTGGAGCTCTTTGAAGGTGTTGGCAAGCAGGTAGTAAACTGGATTTCACGTATTGAAGTAGCACTTTAAAAGAGGTTTTGATAAGAGTCCCTTGCAGGGCTCCATTGCTTCTCTGAGCTGTCAGAGAATGAGAGGGAAGAAGTTTCCTTCATTAATAGAGTAGGAAACAAAGTACGACTTCAGTTGATTTTTGTAATAAAGCTGTTGGCTGGATCTTCAGTGAGGCATGTACTGGGTAATGGGTGTGTAAATGGCCTGGAAAGGGGAGTGGGAAAAGGTGACAGGCTGGGCTAAAGTGGCAGCTCTCAAGGTAGGGCCACTCTCAGGGCTTTCAGCTTGGTGGAACATTTTAAAATGACAGGTGAAGTGCTGAAAATGAATACCTGGAGGGGTAATCTGAACTTTCTATAGAGTGATGGTTTCGGTAGTAACTGTTAGGCAGGAAAAAGGCCTTAAAGGTGCTGAAATCAACTCAGTACTAAGTAATGTCAAAAATCATCTGGAAGCTGTTCTAGCATCTTTTGGGGAGTGAATAGAGAACTGAACACAGACCATCATCATAGTGATACTCTGGAAATCCATAGTGTGCTTTCAGCGTGAATATTATTTGCCTTTCTAGTCTCTTCTTCCTCCTGTCTTTAATCCCAAGCATAAGCCAGACCAGCACTGTGCTAAATGCTTCCACCTGAGGAAGTGCTGCTTTTTTCCCATGTACATGAAAGAGGGAAAAGCCAGTTTCAAAACAGAGCAACTCATTTAATCCTCACCATCGCTGTCCCTTCCTGCTTGTGTTGTCCCTGGAAGGCTTTGGGTCTGAAACACAGATCACATGTTTTTTACTTCTATAAAGCACCAAACAAGTCTTTAAAAAGACTTTGTGAAGCAAAGAGAACAGTAGAGGAGGATTTTACAATATATATGAGGAATCTGGACAGGCAGCCTGTCTGTGCAGGGCTGCTGTGTCTGTTGTACGGAGCAGGAATGCTGGAGAGGAGGTGAGGTCCGTGGTACAGCTGTTGGTCTTCCTGATTCACCTTTTCCCAGCCTGCAGTCAGAGCCAAGTGTGGGACCTGTGCAAACATCTCTGCTGCTGGGCTGCCAGTTCCTTGCTGCGTGTCCTCGGTGTTAAGGCAGCTGGAAAGAACTAGAGAGATGATCCTGGACCATTTTCTTCACCAGCTGAGTGTTTTGTAAGAGGCAGCTATGAAATCTTGACATGATGCTGATACTCCTTCAGGAGGAAAATGCAGTTTCTCTTGCCTCGCACACTTGGTGCTGACTGATCCTCTGCCAGGGAATAAAGATGGTAACAGCTGAATTTCTCATGGGAACATAAGGACAAAGTATTAATACAGAAAAGCAAGAAAGAAGGGGAAAGGACTGTTTGTAGTCTTGTAGCTTCCAAAGAACTCAACTGTAGCAACTTCTGTGCTATTTAATTACTTCATTGCCATTATGGAAATGCTGTAGTTGAGGTTTGCAGTTCTGAACTGATATTGTGTTTAAATTTCCTTCTAGGTTCTCAAGGATCAAAACGCGACTCTACAAGCTGAAGTTCAGAAGCTGCAGACTCTCCTGTCTGAGCAGGTATAGCCAGTGTTTGCTGAGGTTGTATCAAGTACATTCTGTTCTTTTGAACTTCAGCATTTTTTCCCTTCCCCTGAAGCTTAACACAGGAAAAATCTTAACTTCTGCAATCCCTCCCAGTTTTAGTGGCAGTTATCTGGAATTAAAAAAAAAAAAAAAAATTCTGTGAGCGACCAGCCCTTCCAGGGGAGAGGGCTCTTAATGGGCTGTGGAGAAACCAGAGTAAGATCTTTACCCCACTTGTTTTCTTCCATCCCAGAATGAATTATCAAACCAGTAGTAACCAGAGAACAAACTTCTGGAATGGGAAAACTATGTACATCGTGGTGTCTTTTGTCCCTGCTTTTCTATATTTTTGCCCATGGCAGACCTGCTGCAGCCAGTCTGACTGGTACTTGCGCAGGATGCTGCAGGTTCAAAGCTCTTGTGTTGCTTGGCCCCATCTCCTTCGAGTGTTGCCTGGGAGAACTCTTCTGATCATCCCTGACTTTGTACCACTGTGGAAAGAGAGAACTTCCTGAAACACTGGAAAAAGACTTGCAGGACAGAAAGCTTCCTTTTCTGCACAGGGAGCTGCTGCCTCACAGACACCATTCTTCTGGCAGAGAACCAGATTTGCAGCCTTATTCCCCTGGGTGTGCCTGATTTGATGTCCTGTTTGGAATAGTGGGGCTGTTTTTTCTTGGTGGCTGGCTTATGTTTCTCTTGTGGTCTCTTGCAATGTGTTGTTGTTGAGAGAGACATCTTAACTGCTCTGCTGGTTGAGCCTCAATTGGAGCTTGTGGGTTTGATAAATGCTCAGAAGAGGTGGATTTTTCAGATATTGAGCTGGCTACCATGGATTAGATGCTGCACAGTTCTTGGCATGCTTGATACTCCTCCCACAGCATCTTGTTGCCAGAACTCTTGTCCATCAGTGTAAAATCATGAAGGCATTTGGGTTGGATTTCTGCCTCCCCTGAAAGACTGACATCTTGCCAGCATCGATATTAGACACGCAGGTCATGAGGATGTTCTCCCCTATTTTATTTCCCCTCTGGATTAGTATGGTAACTAAGCATCTGGTGAAGTTGATGCTTTCCAGTTATTTCTGTTTTTAAAATCCCAAACTATGATTGATCCAATTAATGATCACCCTGTTGTGGTTTTTTTTCTAGGCGAACAAAGACGTGTTGGAGCAGATGGAAAGAAGGTAAGAAGCTTTTTTTCTTTTGAATCAGAGGCTAGAATAAAGATCCAGTTTTGGCAGCAAAGTTACTGTTGATAGCTAAACGGCCTTCAAAGGTTAACTGTCTTTTTCTAATATTCTTGATTTCTCAGCGTGAGAGAGAGGGATGATAAAATCAAGACAGTTGAAGAGCTCCTTGAGGCAGGACTCATACAGGTGGCTAATAAAGAGGAGGAGCTGAAGGTAAAATCCCTCGTATTATCTTTTTATGTGGAAGTAGAGATTAAATGCTCTTGTGCAAAGTGTATGTTTGAGTGCTCATAGTGCAGTCTGAGATGATTCTCTATAAAGACGCAAAACATCTCATGGAGGCAAGGTTAAAACCTTTTTGGTGAGATAGACCAAGCACGAGCATTGCTGGTGTACAATAGCTGCTTCTCTCTGCTTAGTCTAGAGCAGATTTTCCTAAATGTTTATCTGGTGGCTTTTGAAATAAAGTGAATACATCTCCAGAGCTGTATGTTTGAGCTAATCTGCAACAAATTTGTCTTTAGGAAAGGGTGTTTTGTAAAAACTCTTACATCGTTTTGCTTGGTTGATAATCTGAAGGGTTAAATGGATCATAAACTAGTGACACATCTGGGGTGATGCTAAAGGTGTTTCCTTCCTCTTCTGTTTGTAAAGAAGCTGATGATGAGAAATCTGGAAAGCCAGTACCAAAATCCCTGGTACTGGGGTTTTCAGCTGGGTTTTGCTGGAAGGCTGTGTCCTGTCTCCTTGGACATAGCCAAGGCAATGCTCACTTTCTTAGTGTCCCCAAATTCCAGGTGCATTTGCTGGTAGCAAACTGTTAGGTTACTAAACAGGCAAAGATCAGCTTGATGCTGCCCTGACTCTAGCTTCCTGCAGATTGAAGTCCACTCTGAGTTGTCCATAATGAATAATTAGTCCGTTGAATACTTTGGCTCCAACTGCTACAGAGTGGTTCTCTTTCAGACTTTCAAAATCTTTCACTTCTTCTAAAAGAAATTACTTTTCTGTCAAGCTTAATGCTTTTTTCCCCCCACAAACGAGTCTTTCATTATCTGTGTGTCTGCTTTCAAAGGCACTGCGAACAGAAAACTCATCCTTGAGAAAAGAACTTCAAAGTCTGCAAATTCAGCAATCGGAACAGGTAGGACTTTTCATCTAAAACTTTTATTACACCTCAAGCAAATCTAAAAGAAATCTTGCTGTGGTTGCAAAAGTCAAGGGAAAAGGTGAAGGTGTGTTTGAAGCCTGTTGGCAAAGCATCCTGTTTTCTTCCAGCGTTGGTCTGGAAGCCGATACTTCTGTCAAACGCTTCCCTTGCGTAAGTGGCAGAAACGCAGCAGATGTAAAGGTTCCAGTCAGTGGCGGTTCTGGGTTGGTTTGAGTTTGCCACGCACTGAAATGACTGTGGGTTGCCTTTTTTCCAGAAGCCTAGTGCAGCAAGCATGGCTGGCAGGCAGCTCATCCTGCATCAGCTTCATTATGTGTATTTGAGCTTTCGAATGTTAATCCAGGCTTGTGCGGGTGGGACTAAGCCCCCTTCTGTTTATGTCTCTGAGTGACACTGTTGTAGTATTATTGGTTTTGATGTGCGCTCAGTGCTGATGGGGAAGCACCTTTCCTTGACATCCAGCTCTACTTGGACAGCTCAGGAGAGCACTTAGTTTCTAGAAAATAATTGATGGGAAAGGAAAAGCACAGTAACTCTGGACAGGTGCACAGCAGTGTCAGTATGAAAAGGTTAGCTGATCCTAAACCTGAACCTCAGCCTCTCCTGCTGAAGATGGTGTGGGTTTGCTTTTATTTTTCTGTAATGTGATGCAGACCTGGTTTGCCGGGGACTGGAGACCAGCAGCTGATTTTCTCGGGAGCAGCCAGATAAATAAAATCTTTAGGCTGCTACATAGTTTACCCAGTTCCAGAGAGCTCAAGCTCTCTACTCCTTACCCCTTAACACGTACAGATTGTTTTTCTCTCTTCTGTTTTTCTAAATTGAAGCTCTGTTTTGAACAGGTTTCCTTCCAATCACTTGTGGAAGAACTCCAGAAAGTGTAAGTTACTGCACGGATTTCATTTCTGATTGGTACTTCTGTCTGTCTTTATTCCACGACTACAAGTGTGTTGCTTCCCTGAAATGATTTGCTTTTAACTGGGTGAAGCACGTGTGTATGTGGCAGGAACCATTATCACTTTGGAAACGTGTCAAGTCAGATCAATACCTTTTGAAAATCCAGTTGCTTCTCTGCTAAGCAATTAACTTCATAAGCCTAACTTTGACTAGGCGAGGAATTGCACTGAATTATCAGATAATTGTTTTTCTTCAGTAGGCACGCTAAAAGGGGTGAACTTGTTCACTGCGGGTGTGTATTTGAAGTTGATAAGGACTTTGCTGGAATGTCCAGTGAAAGCTCCTGGGACTGTTGATACCTTAATTTTCATTTTTTGGGCAGTAATAGTATCTATTTAGTGTGTGAACCGCTGGTTCTATAAAGCTAGGTTGTTCTGTGCTATTCCAAATCTTTTCCTTCCCATTTGTTTCTCCTGCTTCTTCTACCTGGATTTGGGATTGCAGTGAGAGGTGACACCTGCAATAGCGTGAGGTCCCACTGTGGATCCCAGAGGCTGGTGATGTGATGTGATAGCAGAACCAAAACTTGTTTGTTTGCTCATGTACCATGTTTGTTTAGCCAGCTAATGTTGTCCCTCTGCTCTTTTAAGGATCCATGAGAAGGATGGAAAAATAAAATCGGTGGAAGAACTTCTACAAGCTGAAATCCTTAAGGTAGCAAGCAAGGAGAAGACAGTTCAGGTATCTCTCTCTGCAGTATCTCCCTTCCTTTCTGTGTCTATGCCACTGACTACCATTTATTTGTTACTGCATGGCGTTCTGTAGTGATGAATTTGTAGCATCCATTTTTGTGTCGTTTTTTGTGTTTCCATTGTCCAATCCTGTCTGTTTTGTCATTGAAAAGGCTTTGACACAGGAAATAGAGGCTCTGAAAGAAGAAGTAGGAAATTCCCAGCTTGAAATGGAAA
This sequence comes from Pterocles orientalis, assembly GCA_011057875.1. NCBI lineage: Eukaryota > Metazoa > Chordata > Aves > Pterocliformes > Pteroclidae > Pterocles > Pterocles orientalis. The sequence continues at coordinate 833,092 of WKFP01014388.1, forward strand.
AACAGGTAAAATACCTTAGTGCCAGAAGTATGACACAGCCTTGTCTTGGATGCGCTGCTCACTCATTTCTGTTCTAGTGTGTTTTCTCTCACTGGTGAATGTCATTGTGTAAGGGAACTTTTTAATGGTAGAGCTACACTATTCTTGGATAGAAAGCTGTAAATATGTAGTATTGCTACAGCTGTCCCTCAGAAACCACATTCCTCCAGGTGCCTGAGCTTATTGGGCTTCTAGTATGAAATCTGGCAAGAATTGCTGTAAGTTAAAGCATTGTGGCGTTATCTCTGGGCATATTGCTTACTGTGCCTTTAGTAAATACGAGACCCTGGGACGTCCTTTGAATTTTCAAGTGCTTTAGGTGCTTCTCTTTTTTTTTTTTTTGTCTTTCTGTGTTGCTAGAACAATACTGCTGGCCCAAATAGTATTCCTAAGGCTTGCTTTCTTTCCCTTGTCCAAAGAAAGCCTGTCTTGGCAGAGTAAGTTTTACTCTAGCTGTCAGGAATGCAGAAATGGAGGAGTATTGGCTTTTTTAGCATGCTTGCTGTCTAGCATCCAAAACAACGGGAACCCCTGTTTCCTTAGGGAGCACATTCTGCAGGCAGCTTAATCCATCGTGCTGTCAGGAGGTTTGCTTGCTTGTTTGTGTGGGGTGTGAGAGCTGGTTTTTTTATCTGACTTTTTTTTTTTCAGTATTTCTAGCTACATACCAACATGTCACCCCTTTTTCTTCTTTCCTTAGTGTTAAAGTTTTATCCTTTTTAGGCAAAGCTTGATAGGATGTGTTTCTGTCTTGGGCTTTTCCTCCAAAACAAATTCCCAGGAACTGGAGAGGAATTATTTGTGTGTGTTTTTTCTTTCCCTGGATCTGATGCAGAGCCCAGAATAAAATGCAGTTTAAGAGTTGCTGTCTCTGCAAAGCTGCATATGAGGGATGCTTGCTCCAAAGGTGGTGTGCATCCAGCCTTTTGGTATCCTGCAAGCAGAACAGATGTTTTTGGGAGTGTGGAAACTCCTGCTGTGTTGTGGTAGGGGACTGACTAAGCTGTTTGGACAGCCATTATCTATATGGATAGCCACTGTCAGGCTTCTATACAAAATTCAAAGGAAATATTCCCGCTAAATCTTCTGTCTCCAATCCACGTTCAGCCTTAGAATGGGAATTTAAGGGACTGCTGGCATGACAGAGAGCATCTAAAAAGCACTTGGTTGTGCAAAGGTCTGAATGACCAGGGGTGATCTCTCCGATTTGAGCTGCGGTTGCTAGTGAGATGGTTGTCATTGTCATCCGTGTCTGCTTCTTCCTTTGTGTCTCGTGGTGGAAGGGTGCTCCAGTGGCCCTGCTCGTGTTCCCATTTGCACTGTTTTCTGCTCTGGAAGTCACATTTTAAGTGTGGAGAAAGCAAATGGTGGAGACACTTGCCTGCTCATAATTTATTTTCCCACCAAAAAAAGGGTGTTTATGCTTACGTAACTGTAACAAATAGTGCCTATTTTAGTGATGTCTGATGGCTTTTTTCCCATATTTCTCCCTAAAGCGGTTTATAGCATTTATGTGTCTCTTCTGTATGCATTGAACTGAAGTACTTGTTATTTTCTTTAGGTGTCAATTACATCACAAGTCAAAGAACTTCAGACTCTGTAAGTACAGCTGTTAACATGTCTGATCTGCCCTGTGCACCTCTCACTTCCCTGCCCTGGTCTTTTTAAAATTAAATTCATGGCAGGATGTAGGCAGGGCACTATGGCAGGCTGACTTTGGTAATATCTGTGCTGCAGCTGGGTGGGTACGTGCAAATTGAGTCACCATGGTCATCAGTCCCTCGTGTCCCCAGCTGGGGAGAGGGGAGGAAGTATTTTTCAATGAGGAGAGCACAAGAGTGTGAAATCCATGCAATATATGTCAGTGCAGAATTTGTCTGCTTCTCCCTAATGAGCATTCAAGGGCATCTCCTGCTTACCCAGACTGAAGTGGAAGTGTTCACAGGTTGATTTTTAGCAGGTGGATTGTGTCTGTGCCTTTGATTGCATAGGCTGCTTTTGTTACATGCTGCAAAGCATAGGATGTCTTTTTTTTTTTTTAAGATGGTTAAAAGAGCAAGGGTTTATGCTGTGTCTGTGTGTTTAATGGTACAGGCTGAAAGGGAAGGAAAAGCAGGTGAAAACCATGGAGGCCTTATTGGAAGAGAAGGAGAAAGAGATTGTTAAGAAAGGAGAATGGCTGCAGGTAAGCTTTCTTGATGTTTTAAAGGGAAATAAATTCTATTGCAGTATTTCTGGCTGTGAAGAAGTTGCATTTACATTCTAAACTTGTTTCTGGTCTTTGTTTTTTTTTTTTTTTTTCATGAAGGGTCAGAAAGATACAATTGCACAATTAACCAGTAAAGTTCAGGAATTAGAACAACAGAACCTGCAACAGCTCCAACAGGTATGGCCAACAGATGTGCTTTGGGAGTGCTGCCCAGTTGAACTGGAAATTTTTTTTGTTTGTTGTCTGCCTCTCACAAAGCGTTTGCACTGGCTCCAGCCTGCGCAGCTATTTGAAATCCTGCTCGAGTAAACTGATAGAGCCTACAGTGCAGAGAGCCCGCTGTTCCACTGTGTTTGTTTGAAACAGTTGTTCTGTGGATAACGAATTCTGAGAGCTTTTCTTTGACTTGTCCTTAAGGAGTAGCTTTACTGGTCTGAAAACTTTGAAGCTTCTAGACAGAATGATAGTTGTGGCATGGGCCACAACTTGCCACACTGGTGTAGTGTCTCTGTAGGGCTGTGGTCGTGGAGGAACTCTTTCTGTAACTGAACATAGGAGTTCCTCTTGAAGTGATCAGGCTTTGCTGTGATTCCTTCCTGCCTTTACCTGTTGCAGAAATTGCAACTGACCGGAACATTATGGCAGTTTGATTTCCTGCACTGGGCTTGAAAACAGGTAACTCAACAGCCTCGAATCCAGGTGCTACTTAATGGAAGAATTTTTCCAATAAGATGGTATACTAGCTCAGTTTGGATTTTTGTCGATGATAAAGGGAGAAAGTGAGTTGCACTCTTATACTGGACAGATGTCTAGACAGGTATTTATTCCAGTGGAAGGATGGGATGGAGAGAAACTGGCTGGTGTGAAGTTCAGGATGCTTGGTGTAAGCTGTGCTTCTAAAATCCTTTATGTGTTTGGATATTTTTGGAGCAATGTGTGATGCAAAATTTCTGGTGTTGCTTAGCAGATATCTTGCAAGCTGTATGGTGCCTCTGCTCATGCAAGGTGTTGCTGTTAATTTGAAAGCTTTACTGTGCCATCAAAATGAGGTTGAGAATTGCTTTGTTTTTCAGGTACCTGCTGGATCCCAAGTCCAGGACCTGGAGAGCCTGTGAGTACGCTTAAGAGGAGTTTCTCAAGCGCCTGCTGATAATATGCATTCAGTGCTGGCGTTTATCTGAAATTGGAATGTATGAATTGCTTTCAGGAATTTTATGGGCTTTGCTAAAATAAGCTGTTAGTGCCGATGGACGTACACCAGCCAACGCGTCTGCTGCTGCGTATAATGGCGAGAGTCTGGCGTCCCTGGCATTCCTAAGTAGCGCTCGTACACTTTGTGAGAGTGAATGATTGCCCAGGGCTCCACTAACTAGTGAAATTGCTGCTGCTTATTGTGTCTGGTGATAATTTCTCCTTCTGTTTGGCGTGTGTAAAAGAGGGTGGATTTAAGTGCCTATGGGTGAGTCGGTAAAAGCAATGAACAAATACAGTTTGCCATTTTCAGTCTGAGATGCAATAGCCAATTCTCCAGCTCCTGTTTTATGGAGAAAAGCTGCCAGACTTTCCTCTGTTTTGACTCTGCTTTGTCTGGCTGCTCTAAGTCAGAGGAAGGTTGTATGAGACTGTGCCAAAACGGGCTCTGTCTTCAATGCAGCTCTTGTGCTGCGCTCCCAGCAGGGCCCCTGCATAGCCAGTCCGTGGTACCTAAAGCACCTTCACTTTTAGGAGACTGTGCCAGGCACCTTCAGAGCAGCTGGTTTGCAACATTTGCTCAGGTGATCGATGGTTTTTCTCCCACCTTGGCTCTAAATGCTGTTGAGATCAGCTATGACTAAATGGTTTTTTTGCTGATTGACATGTGAAATGTCTAGCTTGCTTCAGGCTGGTTCTCAGCAGGTAAGTGTTTGCAATACGTGTTGTTGCAGCCAACATGTACTTCTGTTAGTTTTCTTGGTTTAGAGCCATAGTGCAATGATTTCTTCACCATGTGTGTGTGCTCTCCTTTTGGCTGATTATTATATATAACATACAGAATTCATTTATATTCTGCTGCTGAAAACTGTCCCAGCTAGAGTGTCTCTCCCTTTTTAGCATAAGTTTTTACTTTAACCCTTTTTTCCTACTTTCTAAACCGTCTCTGCAGATTGAAAGGGGAAGAAGAACAAACGAAGAAGTTGAAAGCTGTAGTGGAAGAAAAAGAGAGAGAAATTGCAAGCCAAGTAAAACAGTTGCAGGTAAAGTTTTGATAGAAGTATGGTGTTGTAAGGAGTCTGTGTATTGTGTATATCTGTATGTATACATGTGTACATATTGCCTCTTCTCTTTCAACAGGATCTGCAAAAGGAAAATGAATCTTTTAAAGTTCAAATTCAAGAATTAAAGCAGGAGAACTGCAAACAGGTACTGTTTCCAATTGCAGTGGTACTGAGTGAAGTCAAAGGGGGTGGCCGGGAAAAGCAGTAGCTGTATTGACCGTGCAAATCCAGGGACAGCTTCAGGGTTCCACTGCACTAAGCCAGCTTTTCTGGCTGTTGCTTCCCTTTATTGTGTGTGTTTGCAGCCTTGTGCTCTTTCTTACGCCTGCTTGTCTAGCTTTTCACCCCTGTCTTTACACGCTGTATCACAGCCAGAGTTCTCCTGGCCAAAGGAGGCTGGACAGGACCCCCTTGAAGGCCAAGGGTTGCTTAGTGTGGCAGCAATGCCCGGTTAACAAGGCAGATCACACCCTCTGCATCTCTCCTTGCTGCTGATCTGCTCCTGATGAGTTTCTGATCTGTTTGTAGGTGTCTCTGGCTGTCCAAAGTGAGGAGCTGCTGCAAGTGTGAGTACTGCCAGAAGTTGAATGCAATAGATAAGTGCTTTATTTCACTCATTGCTCGGGAAATTTAACAGATTAAATAAATGCCAAGTGTACAATATTGGTGTGTGAGAAGTGGCCAGTAAAAAAACCCACTTTACTATCTAATAAAACTTGAACATAGAGATTCTGCTCACGCTAATAATCCTCAGCTGCAGTCTTCTGCAGACAGTGCTTGCAGTATGTTGTGCCCACAGTGTAAGCAAGCCACGATTGATTTGATTTTTAAATGCATGCCAGCTCAGCTTTTTGTCTGAAGAGTTAAATGTTGGTGTTTCGAGCAAAAGTAACAGGCTTTTTTCTTGGAACTTCAGCTTAGTGAAAGGGTTGTTGTTCATATTATAAAATAATCTGGTAGAAGTCTTTTCCCAGGGCAAGTCTCGGGGGTAAAAGTGTGGTATAACGTAGAGCTGAAGTGTACTCAGGAACTCTGTGGAAGCTAATTCCATGCCAGCTTATACAGTGCTACACAAATTGCCACTACCATGCATTTTTGGCTGGCTGAATTATTTTTCTTTTAAGTTAAATGACTTATAAATTGTGGACTAGGTGCTTGAAAAAGAATGCTCTTACCCAGCAGGCAGTGCCTGTTTTGTGGTGGTGTACTAGCGTGGGCTGGCTGACTTACTCTCAGCTAATGTGTTGCCTTTCCGTGGCCTTGATAAGTGTGTGCAGATGCCTGTTGTAGGCAAACAACAGCTTTACAATGGGCTTTGCTCTGGCAGCCTGCAGTTCACAGAGCAGTAGGAAGCCAGCAGTACTGCCAAGTCGGTGAGAGCAGCTTTTCAAAGAGTGTGCTGCTGGAAGGGAAGGGAGGTTAGTGTCAGTGCTTCACTTGAAATTTCCTAAATGCCTTCTGACTTGTTTATGATTCTTTTTTGCTAATTCAGGGTTGCAGGGAAAGAGAAGGAAATCGCCAGTCTCCAAAACGAGCTCGCCTCTCAGAGAAATTCTTTAGAGCAACAGAGGAAAAAGAACAACGTAAGGAAATTATTTCCCCACCCCTGGAGAAAAAAAAAAACACACAAACCAACCAAACAAAAAAACCCTCCAAAAACCCCAAAACAACCAAACCTGTGTGCACAGCACTTCTCAGTGCCTAGCGTGTTCTGCTAAGGAAATATTTCTGGCAGTTTTCTGCTTTGTCATATCCCTTGGACACTCCTTTTTTTTGGGAGTGACTAAGCATACCTTATCTGCTCCAAGTTCTGTCAGCAATTTGACAAGTTGCTGATGTGGTGAGAGGGAGGAGACTTGCTGGGGGACACATCCTGCAGCAAGTTTTCAGGCTTAGGTTCAGCCCTGTTAACTCTGTCCAGAAACACGTCCTTTGCCAAGGGAAGAAGAAGGGTTTTGGGAAGGGACGGTGGGAGGATGAAAGGGGCTGTGCTCTGACCTACTTCTGGCCATTGTGCTTGGATGTGGGGGGAGGCATTACCTTCAGGGCTCTCAGATCTGGATCTTCCCATTCCTAAGAGTGACTAATCCTGATCTTCCGAGGATGGTGAGCCTTCCTTTACAGCAGCTGCTGATGGTGCAGGATGGGTTGTTTGTGGGTGGAAATAAAGATTGTATCTTCCATCAGAGCTGTGAAGTTACCTCCCTGTAATACATTACCTGTGCAGGGCAAGAGGATGGCACCTTTTAAGTTATATGGAAGGAAGCTGTTAAAATTACAAGATTTTTAGCTTGCCTGTTTCTCCTTGCTAGCCTATAAAATGCAATGAATACTGTGCAATAAGCCTTGTTGCTTAAAAGTGGGACAATATAAGGAGGATGCAGAAGAAAAATACTGAGAGCGTGAGCTTTTGAGCAAGTAGTGTTTTTTTGAGAGCTGAAATAAACTAGAGGGAAAGTGTCTGGGTGTTCTCAGAAGACAGATGAGCTGGAAAGGTAGAACATATGCGTGCCTGTTTCCTGGGGAATTGCAAGGTCTAAGTACCCTTTGTGGTGCAGGCAGAAATCTGTCTGCTTCTAGAGGCAGACCATGCTGGTAGGTACCAGCAGTTTTATCCGATCTTGTTTTTATGGTCTGCAAAGCAGCCCTTAAGATAGCAGGCAAATGGAAGTGGTAAAGTAAAACTACTGTAGGTACCTGCGAGGATTTGGATGCCACTTGGTGTGGTACAGCCTTTCAAAAATGGCCCTTTGCTGGGGATAGGAATCTAAGTCCCAAGCACCATAATCTCCTCCCCGTGAGGCCCGCCATCCTTCCTAGATAAGAGCTGCGAGGATCTTTCTCTAAGAGCTCTCAGCCTTGTAGCCGAGCTTGCATGTTGAGATCTTGTGGAGTACACGTTTGATGACCTCGCCAAGAAAGACGCAGGAGCGCAGCACGGCGCGATGGCGTTTCCACGCGGATTTGGGCTGGGCTTGCCACTGGTGAAATCCCAAAACCTCCCAGGAGGGCACTGGTGAGCAAACCAGTCGTCTTTGGGCACAGTGGAAGGAGCTGTGTGGGTAAATGCTGTGAACCGAGGCCCTGAGCTTTGTGTTTCTAAAATCAGGTTTGGGCTGAGGCGTAAGGATCTGTGCAGCTAGACCTGGTTGCGAGATCAGGGGCATAAATGTGTGCACCTCCATGTATACTGGGGTCCATGCTGGGTTCTGCAATGCGACATGCCTCCTAACTCTGTGTAATCTGTGGTTTGGTGTCTGTGTTCCTCACTACTTTTGAAAACTTCCCTCTTTTTCTTCTTACAAATGCAGTCAAAGTGTGGGGTCTCTGCAGCGATACACGCTGCAGTAACACTTGGATCAGTTTTGGACGTGGGGGCAGGTTGGGAAAAAATTGACATTATTTTTTTTTCCCCCTTTCCATTCAAACTCGTCGAACATCACACTTGTTTTTGCTAGTGTATGTCATTTTGCTACCCAGCAAAATCATCTTGCAGTAACCAGCATTTAAATGCGAATGGTGGAATGTAATGCAAAATATATCTCTGAAGTCAAACAGTTTGAATATTGGCTGAACTGAAATCGTTCTTTCTAAAAATGATTAGGAGCTTCGGAAGAAAAACTGGAAAGCAATGGAAGCATTGGCATCAACTGAAAAATTGCTGCAGGACAAAGTGAACAAGACTGCCAAGGTTGTAATGTTAACTGCTAGAAACGATGCGTTAAGCTAGAAGCAGATCTGCAGCTGGTTTTAAATGAAATGGAACCATTTAACTTTTACTGCAATTAAATATAGTCTGTTCTGAGTTGTCGTTCATATACTCTCACCTCTGCTTCTTTCTGTTGTCTTTAGGTTTCCTCTGTTTATTTTTTTTATCCTTAATTTGTGGGCATGCTGACTTTTGATTTCTGTGTGCAGAGTTGTTAGAGCTGTCGTGAATCGTCTTTTGTTTCTTTGTGGGGAGCTCTAGAATAAAAACTGTGCTGGTGAGCAACCTGCTTTCGTCTACTTGGGCTTTCACTGTGCTTGAATAAATTTATTGGGCCCCTGAAGAGCTAGGACTAAATGATTATTTAAAAACTTCTCGGGAAAATGGTGTCACCACAGCTGTGGATTTCCTCCTTGAAAGCACATGAAGCTTGACAGGTCCCGTCGGAGCTAATGTTCAAAATGATATGGGGCATGAATTGCTCTGGAAGGAGCTTGCGTTTGCTGTGAGCCTCATTTGGTGTTAATTGTCACTATGCAGAATTCAAAAAAAGCACAAAATAACTTTAAAGGCACAAGTCAGGTAGACAGAAGCAGAAGAGCTCTGGTTTGGGATTGTGTGTCTGTGTTTTGGAGATGTCTCTGCTCTTGGCTTGGCTCAGAGCTCGGTGTTCAGAGTTGTGTACCTGCTTTTGCTGCGTGCTAACGCCTGCCTGCTTTCTCTTGCAGTTGGAAGACTTCATCAAACAGCCATTTGCCACTTCTCGGTGGTTCCTAAATTGCTTGACAGCTAACACACTTATAGCACGGCTTCACAACCTAATGTCTCCTGTCCGTTTCTGTCTCTGAATCTTAACCTACTAATGCCACTGATCTCTTGCAGCAGAGGAACTCAGAGCAGCAAGGCACAGTGACACTGATGGCAAAGGAAAAAAAAAAAAACAAACCCAAAAACCAAACAAACCCAAATATTGGTGAAGGATTTTTGCTGAAAGCTGCCTTCTGTGCAGGAGTTCAGGCTTTCTGCATTTAAACTTGTACGGGAGCCTGGGTGTTGTATGGCTAAATTAAACCAATCTGCCACAAGCACAGCAAGCGTCACGCGGCTGGTCTGCTTTTAATGTTAAATAAATGGAACCATGGGTCTGTGGTTCCGCTGGCTCTGTGTTATTTATATTTGCAGAGCAATGACAGTGAAAACCTGGAGACTGTCACACAGCTCTAATAATTATTTCCCATGGCATCCAGGCTTGGGGAAGGAGGGTGTAAGGGTCTCCCTCTTGAATACTTCAAAGTAATATTTAGAAGTCTTGTTTTCTTGGCTTGGTTCAAATGTGCATTAACACAAAATTTCCTTTTTGCCTTTAATTTAGTTTTTGATGTTGTGTTGTTGATTTATGGTGGGTTAATTTAAATAAGTATGGATTTTTTTTTTTTTTTTAAAACATTGATTGACCCAAGTTCTTGTTTTTGGGATCGCTCAACTTGAGTGGCAGGGTTGGTGTGATCTGTGGATGCAGTTACTCGGCACAGCGTAGTTTGTGTTGTGGAAAGTGAATGATGGGGTAATTTCTGTACAAACAGGCTAGATTGGAGGACAGCTGAACGAAAAGAAAAGCTTAAAAGCATCAACAAATGTGAAGGCCAAATTCTGAAGCAATTCGAGGTTTTTGAAGCAATTTACTGGCAATTTTAGAGGCTGTAGAGCCTTTCTCACTTAAACAACTTTCTGGGTTAAGTAAGTTACTCTAGGCATAGGAGAGGCTGTTGCCAGGTCTGTGGAGCGTGTTGCCCAATTTCACGTGAGCTCTCCTCCTGTTTTAGGAGAAGCAGCAACATTTGGAAGCTGCCAAGGTGGAGACACGCCAGCTACTCCAGAAGCTGTTCCCTAAAGTCTCTCTTCCTTCAAACGTGGTAAGTGGCTCTTCCTACCCTACTGCTGGGGACTGGGGAGCTCTGGTCCTGCTGTGCTGGGCAGTCCAGGGTGCTTCCCCGCAGGGAACCTCAAGGTTTTTGCAGTGGGACGTGAGTGTCTTCTGCTGGTAATATCTGTACTTGCCAGCAGCGGAGAGGCACTGCCCAGCACCTGTTCCATCTGTGTGTGTTATCTTGTGTCTGAGATAGTAAATTTTCAGGAGCAGATAAGGTCTGCTGCGTGTTGGCTCGCTGTCTGGCACGAGGGGGGGTCAATCGTCCCCAGATGCTCTGCAGATAACAGCTGGGTGCCCTTTCCAGGGGGGCTGCTCTGCCTCGGTGCCAGTTATTGCATTTGTTTTGTTCCCAAAGTTCCTTCAAAACCCCCTGATTTCCAAATTTATGTTCTTGATGGCTTTCAGTTGTTTGCAGGGAAGTGTACGGAGTTCATATGGTTTCGATTGTGTCAATGATGTGAAGGGAGGCTGGAAAACTGGGGTCTGCGTTTCATCTGTAACATCCAGAGGTTTTGAATATTCCTATTTAAAAATATTCTCAAATATGCTAAAGTTAGTCTCCTGAGGAACTAGGAATAGTCTATAAAAAGACTGTTTCTGGTTATAAAGCAGTTTTCCTAGTGAGGTCTCTAGAATTACATGGCAAGCGTCTGCTTTAACTGTTCGGGGATTTTGGAAAAGGTTCCCTTCAGTCTTCCAATACTTCTTGTAGAGCCCTGACACTTACAGGGAGACCTCTGTCACCCAGTTGTATTTCACCACTTCCAAGCCCCCGTGAACTATGTCTCGCTCGTAACCTCGTGCTCCTGGATTGCTGCCCGCTGACTGTCAGCTCTGCTCGGCTTCGTGGGGTACTGGCTGAACTGCTGTCAGCCTGTGTGTGAGCCCTGGGGATTTAGGGGACTGAAACGCTGCTCTGTAAGCCTGCAGTTGGGAGGCAAATGTCCTGAAGATAAATTTATTGAGGTTATTCTCAGCTTTAACTGAATGCATTTCCCCACAGAGCCACAGTGAATGGATATGTGGGTTTGAAAAAATGGCTAAAGAATACTTGAAAGAGGCTTCGGGATCTGAAAATGTCAAGGTAGGCACTGAACGGTGGACAGCTTCCTTGTGTGTGGTATAAATCTTGCAAATTGTACTCTGGATCGTGAAGTTCAAAACAGTGAAAGGTGACAAGCAAATTGTTTTGTGGATATTTGCATCTTGTAAATCCAAAATGTATTTGCATCCTTGAAAAGGACCTTGTGGAGTTGTTAATTCAAAATCCCAGGTCTCTCATGTCAGTAACTTGTTTGCTTTCGCGTAATTCGGAGTTACTGCAGTAACTCACATGAAGGTTGCGACTGGGTATTGAGAGCTGTAGATTGATGTTGCACTGGCTGCTGCCTTTGCATAGGCTGGAAAGAGACCTGCCAATGTCAACGATGTTAGCTTGCTTGTTGATATAAGATTAAAAAAAAAAAAATAGGACTCAAATCGGTCAGCTGAGATGTGACTCTTCTGGTCTCTTTCCTCCTTTGCCAGGCTCTGGAGCAGAAGTTGAAGGAGGCCGAGGAAATGCACGTACTGCTGCAACTGGAGTGTGAGAAATACAAATCGGTTCTGGCAGAGACGGTAAGCGGGGCGCCTGGTCACCTGTGCCTTCTGATGCTGCAAGCTGCCTTTCTTCTGCTTTCAAACTCCGCTCTCTTCTTAGGAGGGGATTTTACAAAGGCTACAGAGGAGTGTGGAAGAGGAAGAAAGCAAATGGAAGATAAAAGTTGAAGAATCACAGAAGGAGCTCAAACAGGTATTTCTGAAGATTCACTTTTTGCAGCAGCCAGGCAATTTCTGCTTGAAGTCGCAGAGGGTGTTGGAGCGCTGTCAAGGCAGGTGTCGAGCAGCCCTGGCTGCCTGGAGTGATGTGTGCGTGACCGGGGGATGGAAAGGTGAATTCTGCAACCACTGTAATAGGAGTGATCCATCCTTATAACAGCAGGATGTTTGGTGCTCTGATACTTAGTTTGATGCTAAGAGTGACTTTTAATTTTTTTTAAGAAACATCTTTCCATTTAAAAAACCTAAAAAGTGGAGGAATAGTTGTCGTCTTTAGATTTGTGTGGCTATTCCTGTTGCCATCTTTAGAGTAGCAAGAACAAATGAACAGCACAGGTGTAGGGTCTTTGGCCATTATGGCAAGAAATCTCTGTCCCAGTCCTTTGCAGGTGATGCAGGAGGCAGCCATATGGCATGGAGTAATATGAATGGTGATGGGATAGGAAGCCAAAAATTCAGGAATGTATCTGTCCCGTTAATGTGCCCAGGAATATCTGTTTTTCTGATCCTGGCAACTTACACTGTATTTGTTAAGTACCTGTTTGTTGTGGGTTTGGTTTTTTTTCCCCCCAAAGTCCATTTGTGAACAGATACAGACTACTTGTGCTGAAGTTTAAGTATGTAATCATAAGAATTTTTTTGGAGGCTGTTAAAATAGTGCTTAATCCATTACGGTCAACTCATGACACTTGAAATCAGCTGCAAAGCTTTCCTTCTTAGGAAGGCTCTGTTGCTAGCAAAAGTGGTAAGAAAAAAGGCTTTTGTTTTTTTCCTAATCTAGAGTTAAAGTAGGTCAAGCTGTTTGGGTTTTTTTTTTTTTTTTTTTATTTTTTTTTTTTTTTACTGTGCTCACCCACTGGGGTCCTTTCCTTGTAAGACTGAGCAATTTACTGCTTGTTGATGATCTCGGGCTTGATTCTTTTTCTTGTTATCTTTTTGAAATGTGATAGTTTAAATTTGCGCTGTGCAGTCAGTGGATTTGAAATGCTCTCTAAATATCCTAGAGTATTTGAGAGAAATTTATAGCTAATAATAAATCCAGAAAATGATCTGCAAGAAAACACTGAAAACATCTGTTTAACTCTGTTTTTCTGTTTCTAGCTTAAAAAAGAGAGAGAACATTTGGAAAGTGAACTAGAAAAGGCAGAAATAGAACGATCTACTTATGTTTCAGAAGTCAGAGAGGTAAACCTAATTGACAAAACTGTTCTTGTTCTTTTGTTCGGTTACCAGTTGGCTGGCAAACTAATCTAATACTTAGCCCCCGTGGCTGAGGAGTTTATATGCTTATGACCTTAGGGTGTAGAGCGACACACTAATAACTGAGCAGAAGAAAAGTGGGCATCCTAAGGAGACAAATCCTAAAACTCTAAACTTCATTTCAGCTCAAAGATCTGTTGACTGAATTGCAGAAAAAACTTGATGATTCATATTCTGAAGCAGTAAGACAGAATGAAGAGTTAAATTTGGTAAGAAGCTTGTTCTCCGCTGGGCACAAACTAGGCTCCCAGCATACTTACGAAGCGGAGACTTATTTCAAATCCTGTCTGTTCTGCTAACCTCTTCAGCTTGATATTTTTGTCCATTGCAATCACTTATGTAGTCTGACTTTTACAATTTGTCTCTTTCTCTGCTCCTAACAATAGCATGTCTGGTTCTTAAGACTTTTTCCAAAGTCGGTAAGACTTTCGTTCCTGAAACTTCTTGAGAATCAATGTTTCACAGTGTAGATGTACGCAACAGCAAATATAATGTCCTTGGAGCAACAAAAATTGTTGTGCTCTCATCGATTTAGCTTTGGGATTATTCTCTGGTTGTTTTTTTTTTTTTCCCAAAGCTTTTGACAATGCAGCTGTGGTATCTGTGCTCTGACGGTGCTGAGCCTTTTCCATCCACCTCTGTATATACAGAAATTGGCCAAAATCAGTGTTAGATGAATTCGGAGTATCCAGCCATTCAGCAGCTGGCATCCTGATGCAGCTGAATAGCTGTGCTGGCTTGGTGCATGCCCTGTGTTACAGCTCTCCAGCCAATAATGCTCCGGTGCCAGGTTTTCTTGGGAAAAAGAGGTGGATTAATCAAGGCCAGACCTATAGACCCAAAGATGGCATGGCTTTCCAGTTTGAGCCTTTTCACTTCTCACTTGTTTCAGTGACATGTTTTTTAAGGCTGCAGGAGCAGTCGGATCATTCCTCTGCTTGTGTTTGCACAGTCCTCTTCTTGCTCTTGAGCCAGAATTGGGGAAGGTTTTCTCTGACACCATGTCTTTGCTGGGTTTCAGAGTAGTTGATGGGACAACCTGTCACTGCAGGCTGAGCTGAGCTCACCAGGGTACTGCCTCTATGGAACTGGGTTAAAATAGTTGATTAAAAAAACCAAATCCCACCACAATAACAATCTGCTTCAGTTTAATAGTCTGCTTGGCAAGTCTGGTACAGCACTGATTAGCATCCTGCCTCAGCAACCAAAGCTTCTCGTTCTGAAAGCAAGGGAAATGGGAATTGAATGCATATCTTAGAGTTAATCAGTAACCGCCAACCTCTTGAATATAAGAGGCAACAATCTATTATGTCTGTAACAACAAAAGCTTAAAAAGCTGAGCTCCCTGCTAGGGCTGCTTGACTCTGCAGTCTCATGATGCTGTGCTGGTAGGAGCGTGAGGAGGTGGTAAACAACTACCTTCGTGCAAATGGCTCCGGGATGCTGTCCAGCATATAAGAGTGGTTTTTGCAGTAGGCAGGAGGCTGAGGAATAGAAATGATGGGATTTCCAAATGTGTTTGCCACTAATTTATAAGGTGAGCAAGGAGAGAAGCTGAAGCTCGACAGTGCTTCCTTAAAATGTAGAAAAAACAGTGTCCACCAGTCCAGGTGCTCCAGGGAAACCTTCCAAGGGTGAAACAAATAGAACGCATAGGTTTGGAATCAGTGAGAATACAGGGCTCTGAGTAGCCTATTGTTCACTTCTGTAATCCTCCGCTGGCTCCCAAGAAGATTGACAGCAGGAGTAGTGAACATTAGCACAGTGCACTTCAGAGGCACAAATCCAACAAAATTGGCACTTGAGCTCCTTGTTAGCACTCCTCGTTGAGGCTCAAGGCTGAAGTGCTGTGACTGGTTCTATACTCCGTGTTGAAGAGCAATCAAAATATTCTTTAAAAAAATATTTGTATCCCTTGGAAGGCTGTGGTTTAAGGGCAGCCTGTACAGGGTATTCATCCCTCTTGACTGAAATAGTTTCACTTTTTTTTTTTTTTGGATTGAATCTAAACACAATCGACAACTTAATATACCCCTGTCAGTGATTCATGCCTTGATGTGACATTAACAGACTGGTTAAGTCAACATAGTTGTAGTAAGTGGTGCTTTATTAAGATGACAAGTAGAGCTTTTTAGTTTATTCAGCAGTAAAGGGACTGTTTAGCCTGAATTAGGATGATGACAATCTACATTTTTGCATATTTGCCGTGAATTAAGTTGAAGTCTGGGCTGAGTGGTGATAAGAGTGCTGGAGAGGCTTACGTACTGTCAGTATTGCTGATATTCCTGCTGGCAATGTAGTTTAAAAGTTGAAGCCACTTGTAATGAAGCTGATGCCGACCATGTCTTTTTCTTCTGTAGTTTCTCTTCTTTACATTTATCTTTGCAGATGGAGTCTCTCTTCCTTGACTGTCCTTGTAAACCTCATCATACATGTTGACTAATCCAGTGTGTGTGATAATTGTTAGTAATCTTACTCCCTTGCAGTCAGTGTGCAGTGGGTTAATCCGTGGGACAGACGGATGAAACCTCTGCATCTGAGGGAAACTGATTTTCTTTGTTGCTGTTTTGCAGCTGAAAACGCAGCTAAATGAGACACTATCAAAGCTCAAAGTTGATCAAAACGAGAGACAGAAGGTAGCTGGTGACTTGCCCAAGGTAAGCAGAGACCCTTAACATTTGCAGATCTAAGTGTTATCGAAACCCTTGAGATCTGTAGTTCTGCAGTGCTGGAAAACGTGGTGATTTGAGCGGCTTGAGCAGATTGCCTGCGTGATGGGGGGTCCTCACGCTGCTGGTTCCCTCAGTGACTGGGACCGTGGGTGTAAGAGCTCATGCAAGATACCGACATGTCTGTTAAAATGACAAAAATGCAACGACCAGCTGTGTCTAATAAGGCTTTTTGAAAGAGTCTCTTGTCTGTGATAATTTTATGCCAGTGGGAACGAGTGGTGATTTGGGGCTGACAGTTCTTTATTTAAAGAAACCCAGCCTAATAAAAAGCCCATCCCACAGCCCTACACCCACACCACAGCCCGAAGCTTTAGAATCCAGTCTCAAACGGCAGCGGTTACAAGTTAGTTTACAAGCCATCTGCCCATTTGCACGTGCTTACAAATCGGCTATAACCCAGG
Organism: Pterocles orientalis; assembly: GCA_011057875.1. NCBI lineage: Eukaryota > Metazoa > Chordata > Aves > Pterocliformes > Pteroclidae > Pterocles > Pterocles orientalis. The sequence goes on from WKFP01014388.1 coordinate 849,445, forward strand.
AGACTGCAGATCTTTAAATTTAGCTGTACGCAAGCTTGATGAGACAAGCAGGTGAGTTACCTCTGCTCATCCTCAATGGCCGCTCTTGCAAGATGGATTGGAGTGGGAAATCTTTAAACTTAAGAGGTCTCAGTGCTGTCTGTCACCCCAGAAATGAGCCTCTCACGGGAGAATTGATAAATGGAGACAAGAGTAGCCTGCAGAGTGGCTGAGCTCTGCCTCCAGACTGTATAACACCTCGTTCCTTCTGCGGCAGATGCTTAGTAAGGAAATCGAGCTGCAGGGCTGGAGCCAAGAGAGCTGTTGGTGGGACAGGGCTTGTCTGGGGACCAGGGACAGATGATCACAAAAGCGCTGCTAGGAGATGAGAAGACCAAGGAGACCTGTTGCAATAAGGCGTTCAAAACATTTTGCTCAGGACAATTCAATTGGATGTCGACGTGTGAAGTGAGCTGTGCTGCTGTCCCTTGTTCATGGTATATTCTATATAAATGCACTTCTGTGATGAGGCTTTTGGAGGATCTGTCTGCGCTGCTACTCTTGCACAAAAAATCCACTGCACGATTTTTACCTAATAACTTGACATGAGACTATTAAAGCTTCCCCGTAGAATTCCTTTCAGATGCAGGCAGGCTGACATGCAACATGCTAATTGTAACGAGACATGTCAATCTTAGCAAATGTGTTGGTCCCCTGAGCAAATGTGGCATAAAACAGATTTCCTCCTCAACAGCGATTTCCTGTGTCTCTAGTGCTCTTGGAGAGATGGGGGGTTTACTTCTCAGCCTTTGCTAATTGTTGTGCCTCCCCTGTGTATTTTGTTTTTTTTTTTTTCCTTTTTCCCCTACAGGCCCAGGAATCTTTGGCATCTCTTGAGAGAGAAATTGGAAAATTTGTTGGGGATGCCAATGTTATTGAAAACAGCGATGTTTGCACAGATTCGGTGAGTGGTTGGTGATTTTTTTTTTTATTTTTTTTTTTTCAGCCTGTGTTCAGGGACAACACAAATCTCATGCATAGTATGAGATTTGGAGAGTGAGGGTCCAGTGAAGGAACAGGACATGTGGTGCTGATGGTAAATCAAAGCTTGATAAAAATTCCTGTCCTGCAGCTTGTCTTAGAGCTGCATCCCAAGGATGCTGATGTCTTTCTAAGCATGGAGAGTTTTGCTGTCATCTGGATTGTGACCTCTTTCCCCTGACCCAAATTTGCAAGGAGGAAGGGGAGAGATTCTGGACGTGGAATCTGGACTGCCAGCAGGTTGTTGGTTTGGTTTGGGTTAGTGAGAAGAGTCTGGGGAAGATCCCCAGACTTGTCCCTTCAAGAAGGGAAGCTGAAAATAAATCTGCATTGAATGAACTTAAAATATTAACTTGTTGGGCTGGCGCTTGCTGTCGTCTGTAATGCCAAAGAAGGCAGTCTTGCATGCCCTGTAACACCAAGGCAGGGAGTGTCTCTTGCCAGAACACCGACCCGTCTGGTCCTCTGCAGCTGTGGGCAAGAGCCTGCCCTTAGCTGCTGGTAGGTGCCCAAATTCAACTTCAGCTGGTCCTGCATCCTGGAAATATGAGCTGACCTAGAAGTGGTCCAGCAGCAAAATCTTATAGCTTGAGTTTCAGTAAGCAATGGACTTGAGCGCTGCCTTGTGCTGTGGGCGGACACTGATTGATGGTGTTCTTGTATCCTCCAGTAATGGCATTGCAGTCGCAGGGTCTGGAATTGGGTGGACCCTGTCTTGGTTGGCCTGTTTTCACGTTTGCAGGTAACGCACCTGAGCCCCTGGGTGATTGCTGAAGTGCTTGTGTAGGTGGTACTCAGAGTGCTGGCCCTAAAAACACTACCTGTGCAAGTGCTTGAGTTTTGGCTTTGGAACTGGGCTTCTCCGACTCTGGAAATGAGAGCTTTTCACACTAGCTTCAAAATAGCTTCAGAGCAGCTTTCCAGAAGGTAGTTGGGAAGGGGAAGGCTGAAGCAGATGCCTTCCCAGCGTGTTTTACACAGCAAAGTGGTGTCAATGGGACTCGTTACCCCTTTTCTTCTGATGGGTAGAGTGGAAGGAAATGCTGTTGTTTGAGGGGGAGAGGAGCACTTGCTCCGAGGGCAAATAATTCACACCAGCTCCTTGTAGCTAATGAAAATAAGTAGCTTCATCAGCTGTGAGAGGAGGCTAGGAGTCCTCTAAGGAGTGCTGTAGAAAAGCCTTTGCCTTTGGAGGCATTAGCAGCAATGAAATGGCTTTTCCAGAGCCATCACTCACGGATGCTGATCAACCCTTGTGTTGTGGGCTCACTGTGTCCAACCTGGAGATGCAGCTGGGCTTGTGAGACCACAGATGTCCCAACCCTGTGAGCTGGTTTTCTGGAGGGATGGCAGGTCTGCCGAGCCCTCTCCTGCATTGCCGCAGGAGGCTAGCCAGCATTGGTGACTGTCGATGCCCTGTGTCCCTTCTGCAGCAGGCTGGAGAAGAAAATCCCTCCTCAAACCAATGCCAAGCTGCTTCCTCTCTGCTGTGCCGTTATGGCTTCTCCAAGTGGTGCATGTCAGCTGTGACATTTTGTGGCTGGTGACACTGGTGAGCCCTCCTGAGCCATTGTGTGACACCCTGAGCCTGGTGTCCCTGCCATGCCCGGCAGTGGCCCGAGTGCGCTGGTTCGATTTAATTGCTTCAGCCTTACCTTGCGTAACCCCTCGGGCTCGTGCGTTGCTCCGCTGTAGCTGCGTGGGCACGTTGTGGAATCCTAACCAGCATTTCCTCCAGAATATCCATGGCTTTATTCTGAAGTGGAGTGTGGAATAACAGTCCTAATAAACCTGTAATTAAGCCTTCATTAGTAAAAATATGTTAATTGTCTAAACAGGGCTCTTGACAGGTAGCCATTGGCAGAGGCTGGAATTAGAACATTATCTTCTCCAAGCCCTTTGTGCTTTTTTTTTTTTTTTGAGGGGAGAAAAAAAGAGCTGTCTCCCCAGAAGGCTAAAAACCCAGCTTAAAATAGCTCTCAGATTAAAAAAGAAAGTCTTCCAGCCACTTCCACCTAGCAACAGTGTCTTTTTTTTTTTTTTTTTTTTTTTTTTTTTTGTTGCTAATGTAATCAGTTTTTGTAATGGTGTCAGCAAATAAAGGGATGCTATTATTCAAGGTGTTCTGCTTTCTTGTTTCAACTGAAGGTGGATGACTCGGGTGAGATTTCCACCCCTCCCTTACCTGAAAAAAGCGCCGGGCTTCCCTCGGCATACTTGTTTTTGGGTGCAGGGGTTCTTCGGGGGGCACAGGGAGATAGGTGGCCCTCCTCCGCTTTGGGTTTTTGAGTGTGTCTTAGGAACCTTTCAGTTCTGCGGGAGGTTCTTCAGTAAGCAAGGTGAGATGCTGTCACTGAGTTCTTGTTGACACTTGAGGACCTGATTATCTGAGGGAAGGCAACAAAACAGTTGGGAGCCAAAATGAATTAATTGCAGAGGTAAAATGGTTCAAACGGCTCACCCTGAGCTTTTCACACTCTTGACTTTGTGGGATTTTTTTTGTAAATATTTTGGTCCTTTGTCACCCACCCACTTGAAGTTTCTTCATTATGTGGACCCAGTGGTTTCCTGGATGGTGCAAATCCCGTTTGAGAGCTTATGAAATAGCTTAGAAAAGGGAGAGGAAACTGAAAAACCCATCTTTCTTCACAAAAAGCACCCTTAGGTTTCCACTGTAGGCCTGAAACTGTCGTGTTCCTTGGAGGATGTTATTTCATTGAATAAAAACCCAAATGCCTTTAGTCTACCTGTTCTATAGGTGCTTTTAAATAGAAAGTATTTCTAGTGCCCGGGACGTGCCCTGCAGCTAGATCTAAGGAAAACCCAAACCCTGGAGGCTCTCCACACGTGCCCAGGTTGTGGTCGGAGGTTCATCCTTTGGTCCCGACGTGGTTTTTTTGGGTAAGTAGCAGCTTAATGGACCTGTGCAGGTTGGACTGTTTTGAAAGCATTTATGAACCTAACCCAGAAGCTTCAGTGCTGGTACTTTGGGCTGGGGGTGTTGGGGTGTTGCTGGTCGCAGTCCTGCCTGTCTGGGTGGAAGCTCCACCTTCCCCTGGAGCAGATCCTCGGCTTTGGCTCCTCCAGGCATCTGGGTCTCACCTGTGTTTTGCTCCTTTCCCCTTATGGATAAGGGCAGTGGACAGCTGGGAATCTTCCCAAGGAGCTGTTTCCCATCCTCCTTGAGCTCCCCAGTTAACAAATCCTCCCAGTATGTGTGGGTAACCAGTCTAAGGGTGCTCAGAGC
>WKFP01014388.1:876818-901694 GCA_011057875.1 Pterocles orientalis
CTCCTGAGTAATTTTTTTTTTTTTTTTGGCCATAAAACCCCTTTGCAGTGACAGAGCTGTATTTTGGCCCCGGGGCTGTGGGTGGTCTGTGCCACCACAGTCCCCGTGTCCTCCTTGGTGCCTGACCTTGACCACCATCTGCAGCCGTTCGCAGTCAGCTGGGAATTTCCTTGAATCATTTGCTGGTTGCCGAGGCTCTTGCCAGGCTGGTTTTGGCAAAGCTCTGCCGAAACTTCGCGTTGGACAGTGGGGTTGTACTTGGGGGCTCTTCTGCAGGTCTTGTTGGAAGCTGTGAGCGGGGAGAGCTGCTGCTGCCCAGGTGGGAGCTTCTAAAGGAGCATCCAGGAGGTGAGAAACTGTCTCTGCTGCCTTTGTTGGCTTCAGTATCTTGGCTTGAATTAGCCAGGATGCAAAGTCAGGAGGCAATCCTAACTTCAAGGTAGGTGTGGACCATGCAGGAGGTTTCCCTCATCGCCTGGACCCTTTGATGTACTCACCCTTCATCACCTCGACCCTTTGCCTAGACTCGTGTTTGTTTGGTTGAACATCATCTTCCAACAAACTCTCCATGGGTCTGTAGCACTCCTGTGCCCTGGCTGGAGAGGAAGGGTCTTGGGGAGAGTCACTGGTGATGCTCTGGGATGCTGAGTCTCTAAAAGCTTTAAAATGAAATGAGATAGCTTGAGTGATGGAATAGTGGTTTTCTTCTACCTTCTTTTGGAGATGGAGCTTGCTCTGACAGATCCTCGTGGATCCCACATCAGCCCTGGTGCAGAGTCTGGTGATGGCCGAGGGATGCTCCTTGGAGGGATGTTTAGCCAAGTGTTTCCGTGAATTATAAAATCACAGAATGGTTTGGGTTGGAAGGGACATTTAAAGCCCATCCAGTGCCACCCCTGCCATGGGCAGGGACACCTCCCACTAGCCCAGGTTGCCCAAAGCCTCATCCAGCCTGGCCTTGAACCCCTCCATGGATGGGGCATCCACAGCTTCTCTGGGCAACCTGGGCCACTGCCTCACCCCCTGCACAGTGAAGAGTTTCTTCCTCAGATCTCGTCTCAATCTGTTGGGGGAGGTCACCCTTGGTGTTTCCCCTTCCAAAGCCACCTCTCCGCCTTCCCACCCACCAAACCAGTGACAAAACCCCTGCAAGGGGTGGGGGTCATGAGCATCCCTGGTCTTGGTGGCTAGGAAAGACATCACACCAGTTTTTTTTTCCCCTGAAACTCTGTTTCCCCAAAAATAATTTTTCTTTATTTAAATTTTTTTTCATGGATGAAACAAAAGCCAGGGTTGGGACCAAAGAAGTTGCTCTCCTGGTTTTTTACTCCAGGGTGAGGCTGTTTTTAAACAAAAAGTCAATTGAAAACAATTGTAAGTGAAAAATGACACTGGAACCACCCCCAGCCCTTCAAAAAATTGAATTCCCCTTTTTCGGTTGGAATAGGAAAAAAAAAAGTTGGTTTGTGGTGGTGTGGTGTGTTTGTTATTTTTTTTTTTCTTTTTTCCCTGTATGATGTTCTTTCTAGGAAAGAAAACAAAATACCTTTCTCCTGGAATAGCTGCAGTGATGGTTTGTAACAGCTTGGGAAAAGTTTGCCAAACAGCCCGACCTCAACAGCCGTGAGCGTTTTCCCCTTGAAGCACACCTCCATCGTTCACGGAGGTGACAATGTCCGTTGCCGGGCTGCTCCTGCCCGGTGTGTGCCAGTGCTGGTGTGTGGTGTTGGGGCACTTCGCCTCTGCTTCGGCAGATGTCCCGGAGCAGCCACGGTCCCTCTGGGCTGGATCAGGTGGGATGTGACCCAGAGCTGTACAAAAGAGTGATGATATGTTAATTCATTTTTTTAATTTTCAAATTTTAAGTTTTTAATATTTTTAATGTATAATTTTTATTATTTTTAAAATTGATTTTTAATTTATTTTTTATTTTTGCAAGTATATCTCTGGGAAGGTCTTGAGGTCCCTGCTTGACCTCCCGTGTGCTTGGGATGGGCATGGATTGTGCTTTTGGTACACCCCCAGTGCAACCTGCACGTGGCTTCTTGATGGCTGTGTTCAGCTTCCTGTGGTGATGCTTCTATTTTTGGAGCGCTTGCACCTAAAAATAACATCTTTAGGCTCCTGGGGAAGCTGGCTCTGCATCGTTGAGGAGCTAATTAAACTGAGGGGAACCGCAGGCCCCCAAGCAGGGTCTGTTCTCGCTTGCTGAAGATGGTTTTGGGTTTTTTTTTTTTTTCTGCTTTTTGCAACGATCAGTGTTGTTCTTCCCCTGTAGGGGCAAGGGCCAGATGTACCCTTGCTCTGCTGGAAGGGCAGGGTTTGTACCCTGGGCCCTGGGGCATTAACGCTTCCTTTTGTGCAGCCCTGACCCCCCCCAAAGCCCTAAACTTCATAGGATCACAGAGTGGTTTGGGTTGGAAGGGACCTGAAAGCCCATCCAGTGCCACCCCCTGCCATGGGCAGGGACACCTCCCACCAGCCCAGGTTGCCCAAAGCATCATCCAGCCTGGCCTTGAACCCCTCCAGGGATGGGGCATCCACAGCTTCCCTTGACCCCCTGCAACCATTGCGTGACCCCATGAGCAGCGCTGGCTGCAGCCCCCTTCGGTGCTTGGCGGGATGAGGGATGGGGACCAGGCAAATGGCTTCAGGGTTTAGGCTGATAAATTGCATCCTATTGATTTCTAGAAATCTAGAGTTAGCATCCAGCTCTGGTGTGCTGAGCAGTCCTGCTGGGCTTTTTCTCTCTAGGCTGCCCATCAGCAATTCTTTCTATTGACAGTCACCATCAAACAGCCATCAGTCCCGTCCCTATTGCTGTGGGACCAAAGCCATGAGATGGATGGAGACTTTATGGGCTTTACCCTCATGATGTCCTTGCAGGACCTATTTGGGTAAAACACCCATCGCCTCCTCTCCCAGTCTTCAAACATACAGAAGAAATATCCCAGAGCAGCTGTGGGTGCCGCCCCATCCCTGGAGGGGTTCAAGGCCAGGCTGGATGAGGCTTTGGGCAACCTGGGCTGGTGGGAGTTGTCCCTGCCCATGGCAGGGGGTGGCATTGGATGGGCTTTCAGGTCCCTTCCAACCCAAACCATTCTGTGATTTTTGAAACTGTTTCTGTGGTTTGCTAATGCTGCCTGGGGCCATCCCCAAAGACCTGATCTCCTGCTGAAGTGAATATGTTTATCCTAATCCAGCCCCATGGAAAACAGCCTGAGCTGCGTCAGGCGCTGGGGTATGACTCTTTAAAATCAATAAATATTTCAGGACCTGGCTGGTCGTTATTAATTCAATGGATGCGGTTTTGAACTTTCTGAGGAAGCACAAGAGCCCAAATGACAAGTGCTGTCATCCCCGGGATGTTTTGCTGCATCTTCAGCAAGTCTGAATGGGACCAGCAACCTTCAACCTTAGACATGGCAAAAAGAAAAAAAAAAAAAAGTTGTTTTGCAACAACTGTGTCTTTTGTCCCCGGTTTTCTAAAGGTGTGTACAGCAGGACATCAACTCTCAAGCAGTAAGTTGTCTCCTATGGGATGTTATTCCTAAATCTCCAGCTCTTGGGCTCCTGCCACGGAGTGATAACCTTGGATTAAAGGGACTGTGCAACCTGACGGCTGCACCGACAGCGCCGGGATCTGTCCCCGTTCCCAGCCCAGCATGGCATTGCCTTACTGGAAGCGTCACATTTCCCCAAACAAAATAAGGGGGAACTTGATATCTCTCTACTCTCAAAGAGCTTTGGAAACCCGATGAGGAAAAAGCAGCAACAACAACACGTCATTGCTGCGGGGGGAGAGCTTAGCGCCTCTCTTTTTAGGGAAAAAAGACTGAAAAAGTGACTTTTGGAGAAGGCAAACTTCTGTACGTGTGTATATATATGTGTATACTAGCTATATTTCATTTATTATGCATATTTTATATTTATTATATATTTTAGATATATGTACATGCCCACACCCCACCTCCTCTTTCCCCTGCGTTGCTGGGGAGGGTGCCTGGGCTCTGCGCTGGTTTTGGGGGGATGCAGGGCTGATGTGTGGCTTTGCTGCCGCATCCCCGAGCGACGTGTGGCCGAGTCCTCTTGCTCTGGCTGTCTGCCCGCTTGATGACAGATACCTTGTGAAGAGCTCTGCAGCACACAGGTGTATTTTGAACACAGGCATGTGTTGCTGCCAGGTGCTTGGGGCAGGAGGGGCTCTACAGGCATGAAGAGGAACCATCCCGGGGTTTTCTTTGATTTTGGATTCCTGGTGTTGCCAGTTGGGGCGAGTTTATCGTAGATCTTGAGGTATTTGATGGTTTTTGGCACGTCTCTGTGTGCAGGGTTGTGTAACCAGTGTCTTGGCTCCTTTTTGGAAGCTGAAGCGATTTCACCGCTTATAGCTGGGTAAAGGAGCAAATCCTGGGGAACAGGGATCCGGAGAGGGTCCCGCCGTGACTGTGTGAAGCACATCTTGTGCCAACAGGGGCTCTGCTATAATGTATATACATCCATATACATACAAATGCATTGTCTGTGAGACCCCCCCCTGGGGTGCTGCACCCAGCTCTGGGGTCCTCAGCACAGGACGGACACGGAGCTGCTGGAGCGGGGCCAGAGGAGCCCCGGAGATGTTCCGAGGCTGGAGCAGCTCCCGTGCGAGGACAGGCTGAGAGAGTTGGGGGTGTGCAGCCTGGAGAAGAGAAGGCTCTGGGGAGACCTTCCAGCACCTTCCAGTGCTGAAAGGGGGCTACAGGAGAGATGGGGGGCTCTGGGTCAGGGGGTGCAGGGACAGGATGAGAGGGAATGGTTTGAAGCTGGAAGAGGGGAGATGGAGATGAGATGTGAGGAAGAAATGTTTTCCTGTGCGGGGGGTGAGGCAGTGGCCCAGGTTGCCCAGAGAAGCTGTGGATGCCCCATCCCTGGAGGGGTTCAAGGCCAGGCTGGATGAGGCTTTGGGCAACCTGGGCTGGTGGGAGGTGTCCCTGCCCATGGCAGGGGGTGGCACTGGATGGGCTTTAAGGTCCCTTCCAACCCAAACCATCCTGTGATCACTCTATGATGTATATATATCTATATATGTATATAGATATTTAACCCCTAAGGTGCAGAGCCCTGCTCCCTAACTGGCAGTTAACACTCACTGCCTACAGATGGCTAAATTCAAGCATAGTTTTTTTTCTTACCTTTTGCTTAAGATCCACGTTAGAGGCTCACCTTTTATTACCTGAACCCACATTTCAGGATCAGCCTTTTCCTTTTCTCGGCTCTCCCGGCCCCCCAGCCGCCACTACTTTGCTGTGCCAGCACCCGGCATCGGCACGGGGGCCGAGCTTCGGGAGCCGCTGTTTGTCTCGGCGGGTCTGTTTGCTGCTGACAAAAGCCAGCGCAGGAGGGGGGTCTTTTGTTCATCAGCTGCGTGTGCACCACAGGGGTGATATATTGATGAATTTTTAATAATTATTCTCTTTTAAAGGACCACGTATGTATTGAGCGCTAATCTGCTCATTACAAGAGCGCAGGGTGGCTGGCGAGGTCCGTCAGCGTGTGCCTGGCAAAGCTGGTTTTTGTGTTTGTTGCTGAAGTGTTAGATCTTGTACTTCCTGAAGGGGAGAGCTGATGAGAGTAATAAAGACTAGCTGTGCTAATTACTGTCACCCTTGAAGTTTAGAGGATGGAGGTGCACCGCCTCAATTAAGAGAAATGGAGAGCGATAACCCACTAATAGAAAAACCTTTCATTAACCAGTCCCTCGGGACCTGGGAGGCTCCTCATCTGCTTCTCCCTCTTCCCCATCACTGACCGCCTTCATTAGGATGGAATAACAAGAGAGAGGAGGAGTAAGTGATGGGGAGCCCCTGGCAAGGGCTCGTTCTTGGTAGAAACCCTTCCCGTGCTGGGTATCACGCTGTGCTGGGATGGATGCAGTGGCGAGGACGCAGGGACACAATTTTGCTGTCTAAGCTGGAGCAGAGTGAGCAGCACTTGTTCACGGAGCAAGCCTGAAGGTAGTGGGATGGAAAAGCTCATTAAACCTTCCTGGTGTTTACCTCACTCTCCCACTCGGGTTGCATGGACTTGAATTTTGTTAAAATCTGATGGAAATACTCCATTACCGTTTGCTCACCGGCTGCATAATAAACCCAGTGTGTACATTGTGAGCAGAGCTCTGGGCACCTCGTGAAACGGAGACAAGGGCTCAGATTAAAGCGACTGAGCTTACATAGACCAGCGACCACACAGGCTTTGAACTGCTGCATCCTGACGTTATTCACTGTTTTCTATCCATTAATTTTTTTCCCTACTTTCATAGAATCACAGGACGGTTTGGGTTGGAAGGGACCTTAAAGCCCATCCAGTGCCACCCCCTGCCATGGGCAGGGACACCTCCCACCAGCCCAGGTTGCCCAAAGCCTCATCCAGCCTGGCCTTGAACCCCTCCAGGGATGGGGCATCCACAGCTCCTCTGGACAACCTCTTCCTCCCCGCAGTCATCCAGGCAGGACCAACTTCATCACCTCCATCCCATGGTTGGATCGTGTTGAGTTTCTCACCAACCAGCGCCCCCAAGCCCTTCTCCTCTGGGCTGTTCTCAGTCTGTTCTCCTCTCAGCCTGTGTTTGTCCATTTTTCTCCCACAAACCCCCTCTTTTATGTGAACCCCCCGAGTCTTTTCTTGTAGCTGCTGACTGAGGAGAATGCAGTATTCTGTAGGTAGGAAGGCTTCTAAAATGTGTTGGTACTTGATAGAAGAAAATGTTTCCGATTACGTACATTCTGTTCTTCTTTCCGTGATAGTTCATGATGGATCCTGAGCCCTGGTCTGTAAAGCTGCTGCTCCTCAACTGCACAGTTTCCTACCTCTGTCTCCCAGAGCTGCAGTGTAGACTCTTAACAACAAGCATCTTAATTAATATCATGCATCTGAAGTATTTACATGTTGCACAGCGCAGCGGTAGGGCTGGTGGAGTGTGTCCTGCCAGTTTGAGGCTGGGTTTGGATGATTCGCATCCCTTCCTACCTGGCTTTAAGTTGCTTGGTTACCATATGCCAGAGCAAGCGGCAAAGGCAACCTTGACTTTGCAGGAGCCGTCTGCCTGCACGGCCAGGTCTGCTCTGGGTGCCTTGGAGATGCAAGGTGAGACAAGCAACGTGAGGTGTGTGACCCTCCCTCTTGCCTTTTCCAGTCCTTTCAGTAGGGAGGACAGAGATTTTCCTCATCAACAGCCAACCCCCAGCAGCTGGAGATGCATCTGGGCACGGAGCCTGAACTGGGGGCTGCTACAGCCCCTGCCTCCCCCGAGCTCATTTCTGGGGGGCTGGGACATGCTGCCACTCAGGAGCAGGGTTGTTTCCCAGATCCTCTTGGTTTGGGGTGCTGCTGTGGGGGGAACCCTTGGCTGGGGAATCGCATTCGTGGGGGTTGCAGCATGGCTGCCATGTGGTCCCAGCCTGCACCCAAGGGTGATGCTCTGAGAGCTTTTGCCCCATCGCTGCTGGATCTGGGGAGCAGCACACATCCTTCAGGGCTGCAGGGATGGGGTTTGGGCTGCATATTTTTTTTTTCCTTTTTTCTCTTTTTTCCTCCTTTCACAGGCAAAGAAGGAGAAAGCCTGAAGGGGAAGGCTTGCCTCCTGTTCTCCTTTCCTGAGGACGCTCAGCACTGGAGGAGGAGGTGGCGATGGAAATGAGTCATCCGTCTGGCAGGTTGCTTCTCCCCCTTCAGCGCTGCTCCCACGCAAGAAGGTGGTGGTTTTCCTCCTTCCTCATCAGGGGAAACAATAAAGCTGTCGGAGCCCCTTGCCTCCCGTGGTGTGAAGCCCTGGTTGGTTTCAGAGATGGCTTCAGTGAGAGTGGGTCTGGACCCTTCGGTGGGGGCACAGTGGCCCTCCAGTGCCATTGCCACACCTCCTACCCCCAGGGCGATTTCATGCTTTTACCTAAGGGGAAAAAAAAGCTTTTCAGGCAGGGTGAGAACCAAAGCCCTCTGAGCTTTCATGGGGGTTGCAACTCTGGGCCCCCGGCCCCTTCTTGGGTATCTGCCAGGGACCAGGGAAGCAGTGATGCTCTCCCAGATGCTGGTGATCTGCAGCACAGGATGTCCTGAGCCGTGTGTGGTTTCTGTAGATTCAGTAACCACCCATGAGCTTCTCCAGTCCCCCCTAGAGCCCACCTGACTTTGCTGTCCTAAGGCAAGGAGACCCAACTGATCACTTGTAGGGATCCATCATTAAATCCTGCACAGCCATCGGTCCTGTGTTTGCAACCCCAAATGCGACTAAAGCTCTTAAAGCCTGCGAGATTTGCTCCAGAAATTCCTAGCGTGTTTTAGCAGCTCCTGGGAGCTGGTTTCATATTTAGTACAAACGTTTCCCTGGCCCCGGTGAGCAGAAGGTGAGTGAACGTTTCATTCAGCAGCTGCTCATGCCACCGCTGATTTTCACCCCAAATTTGGCAGCTCTCAGCAAACAAGCAGAGCCTGCCCCAAGGCTTCAGCTTCACCATCCTCCCTGCAGCACGGTGTGATTTGGGCGAGGGGGTGCTGCTCTTGTCCTTGGTAAGAGCTGGGTTCAGACGCTGGTCTGGGTTCTGGGAGTCTGAAGCAGGTTGTTGTTAGCAGATACCGAGAAATCCAATTTACCATCTTCTTGGGGCTCACATGTGCTGCTTCAACCAGTTGTCCCAGCGATTGTAGGTGCTGGATGAAGTAGCAAAACCCGGTGGCTTGTTGTAAGCTGTCGGAGAGCTCTCCAGGGGCCTGTACAGGGGAGAAGAGATGCCGTGGGATGGGTGATGCTGGAGCTGGTCTGGTGATGCTTGGCTTTGGAAGGAGCTGAGCCCGGTCCTTTGTGGTCCTTCATGTCTTCAGGACAAGCGGTTGTCACACAAGGGTTTTGGGGACAGAAGTCTTTCAAAGGTTGGGGGAGCAGGGAGCAGGGGCTAGAAGGGGAGGCTGGGGGCAGGTTCGGGTGGTGCAGCAGTCAGGGTTGGACTCAGGGTATGGGAAGAAGGTGGGTCTCTGTCCTCCAATGCATGGGAGCAATGAGGAGGAACACCCCCTTTCCTTCAAACCACCAATGACTAGCAGTGGATTTCCTTGGCTCCATCCTGGAATTTGGCAGCACTTTGTGGTTGGTGCCGGGCTGCAACTTCAGTCACACACAGCTCCAGCAAGCCCAGGTGCCTCCTTGCTCAGGATGCTGTCAGAGATGCTCTTGGCCATTAATTTTGCTCTTTAGCTTTGATTCTTCTGATACTTTCTTTGGTGCAACCCCAGTTCAACATGAAGACAATATCTCTACCCTGGGCGATGGCTTATCTCATTCAGTTTAGACCTAACCTTCCCCAAGATGTGAGCTGGTGCCTCCCACCTTTATCCCCACGGCCATTGTTTTGGGCAGCAGTACGTGCCTCCCCATGCCATGGATGCTGCTGGGGCATTTTGTGGTGCCAGGGGATGGGGTGAGGTGGGATTAAGGGGAATCAACAGAAGGTGGGCATAGAAGGTCCTGTTCCTGCTGCCGCGTGGGTTGCACAGAGGATTGAGATAAGTGATGTGCTGGCAGAGAGGATGGAGCCACGTCTGGGGTGGGGGTATCTGCTTTGGTCCATCAAGATGAGGCTCTGAGCAACCTGGGCTAGTGGGAGGTGTCCCTGCCCACGGCAGGGGGTTGGAACTCGATCTTTTAGGTCCCTTCCAACCCAAACCATCCTGTGATTCTAGGGTAAGGTGGGTGATGCTGGGCTCCTGCCCTCCAGGTCTGCAAGAGCCGGCGCCTGTTGGTGCCTGGCAGTGTCCAGGCTGCTTTTCATCTCCAGCACGAGGAGGAGGTGACCTTGTCAGTGACATTTTGGCATTAAAAAGAAACTCCTCGCCCACGCACGCGTGGCTGAGCCCCATCAATGCCACGAGAGCACGGGCCGCGGTGACCCGTTTCCCATGTCTGTCCGTCCATCCGTGCCCTCACAGCTCCTCCTCCGGCCCCGGTACCCGCTGCCCTTTGGGCTCTGTTGTGCTAAGGGAGGTCAGCACTGATATTAATCTCTGGATTTTTTTTTTTTTTGCTATTTATAAAGTGTAGCTCAAGCTAAAAAGCCTATTGTAGCAAATAGTAGGCTTCTTGTGTGCCATCCTTGAATAGGAGGGGTGTTATCCCGTCCCCATGACAACGAGCATTTGAATTAAGAACCGTCTACTCAGAACAATTTGCCGTCACATGGTTCAGAGGAAACACTTTGAAACCCTTGTAGTCTTTTCAATAGGCTTGATTGTTAGCGTCTCCCAAACTTAATCATTAACAGGGCTCTGCAACAGATAATTACTGTGCTCGGCATTTTTCTGCCTTGCCCGTGACCGGCGTGGTCCCGGGGACGCAGGTCGCCGTTAGTTCTTTTTTCTCTTGGAGGATGCAGATGAGAGAAGTCGGTGATGGACTTTGGCTGGCTTTAAAAATTTGGGCAGCTGCCCCGTGTGCTAAGGGATGGATGGTTTGCTGCTCAGAGGTGATGTTGCCCGTGTAACACGTGGTGCTTTCTTTCCTTCCCTGGAAATAGCCAACCCCCTGCCACTTTTCCTCGACCACGTAGCGGTCATAAACAAGGATTGTAAAGTATATCCTAATGCTTTGCCTAATCGTAGGGCTCAGTGGAGGACAGTTGGGTGCTGATGCCTGGAAGAGCCAGCCCTGCAATGGCAGTGCCAGCTGCTCCGACATCAAAAAGAGCAATTTCATTGACATATAAATATCTTGTTTGAGGTTTTTGGTTTTTTTTTTGATAATGAGTTTTTATAGCCCAGCCAAGTGGACGATCATTTTTCATTCCATGCAAGGACCACCTGTGGGATGATCCCAGCAGGACCTGACTGTGCCTGGATGCTGATGGGAGCATCGGTGCTGCGGTGGTTCAGCCGATGGGCTCCCGGCAGCGTGGCCGGCAGGCGGGCAGCAGCCAGCTGCGGTGGAAGTGCCCCCTTGTCCTTCATTAATACCGTTTGCATTGTGCTGGGAGCAGGTGGCAACAACCTCATTTGCAATTTCCGCGCCTGCCACATGTCCTTTCAGGAAGGGCGCATTTTAACGGGGCATTAAAATAGATGGAGCCCGGCTGGCAGGGCTGCTGACGTGAAAATAAACCCTTCATCTAACTGAAATAGGCTTGAAAAAGCCTTGTGCACCTTCAAAACGTGCTGGTGGGGATACGACGTTCCCGTACCTCCTTGGCCAAGGCAAGCGATGCTCAGGAGCAGCCGGCCTCAGCAGGTCAATAACGCAGTTGGTACCCTCGTGCACCGCCATCCATCAAGTGACATGATTACGTCTCCGCCGGTTGCAGGGTATAATGGAAATTACGTCACAGTGATAGAAGCGTTTGGAGGATTCATTTCTTCTGCCTTTGGAAATAAATACCTTGCTCCTCCTTGCACTTATGGGGGGTCGGGGATAGCGTTATCCCATGACAACGGACTTTTTGGTTAATGCTATTGATTGATTAAGGAATATTTTGGTTTTATTTTGCCTTTAGAAGGAGAAACCCTGGTGGCTTTTCAGCTGGAGGGGTGATGTGGGGAGGCAGCGCTGGGATGGGTGTCACTGGCGGTGGGCATCCTGTCCTGTCCCCGCACCAAGTCCCAGCCTGCAACTACTGCAGGATTTCCCTGGGTAATCTTCCAATATTTTGCTTGGGGGAAAAAAAAAGATTTCCTTGCCTTTGCAAAATCTCAGAAAAGCATTGGAAAATAAATAGAGGATGGAACCACTCTGCTACCTCCAGCGTGGTGGGATGAGCGAGGCTGGGGCTTGCTGTGTTACTGCCTGATGCTGAGAGCAGGAGAGCTGAATCTGACCCAGGAGATGATGGAAATCAGAGGAGTGATTTCTCCAGGAGATGCCTTTTGGTCTTTAATCTATTATTTTTCCTGTGTGGGGGGTGAGGCAGTGGCCCAGGTTGCCCAGAGAAGCTGTGGATGCCCCATCCCTGGAGGGGTTCAAGGCCAGGCTGGATGAGGCTTTGGGCAACCTGGGCTGGTGGGAGGTGTCCCTGCCCATGGCAGGGGGTGGCACTGGATGGGCTTTAAGGTCCCTTCCAGCCCAAACCATTCTGTGATCCTATCAAAGCCCTGCTCCTGCAATGGCCAAGCAGCCTCGCTTCATGCCAAGCCCCTGCCAAGCCTGGGAGGATGGAGAGCTGGCCGGCAGGTTTGCCAAAGCCACATGCCCACCTCTGGAAGTTACAAAACACCTCGGTACGTAAAAAAGGGCAGGAAGGGGGAACTGGAGGAGAGGGAGGCTGTGAAATGCTTTAAAAGCAATAAAACATTAATGGCAAAGAGCTGGCATGGAAGCAAAGATATTCCTTGAACAGGGGCCCGACTGCAGTTGTTTTGCGTGTTTGAGTGAGGAATAATGGGGTTTTACAAGAACACTTCAAAAGGGAAGCAGGGGCACTGCCGAACGCCCAGACAACACAGACAGCGGCTTTTCAGGTGCAGTCGCCTAATTTTACAGCTCTTTTGTTCTCTGCTCCTGAAAAGATCTGCTGTTGCTTTTATTTTTGAACGTAAAGCATAGAAGGAAATCAGGAAAAAAAACCCCCACTAAACCAAAAAAAAAAAAGACTAAATCTTTGCAACAGGCATTTTAGATGGGAGCAAACCCTCCGAGCCCTCCTCCGTGAGTGGTGGGTTGGTGGGGCTGCGGACGGTTCACCATCCCTGAGGATGCTGCCTGCTGGACCTGTGCTGGCTTCTTTATTTAGTGCTGGACCTGAGCTGGCTTCTTTATCCAGACCAGCAGGTTTCTGTTGGGTTGGGATGGTGCTGCTGGGCTGCTGCCACCCAGGGCAGAGGAGCTGATGTGAGCCTGAGCCCCACAGCAGCAACCAGCCACGCGCTTGGTGTTTGCAGGGCTCAGTGTTGCCTTTCTCACCGCGCTGGACCCTGTGTTGTTCATGTTTTTCGTGGGTATTGAGTTGTCTTATCATAATCTGTGATGGATATCTCATCTTATCTGTGATGGAGCCTCAACGGAGCATCAGGTCCAGCCACTGTCATGGGATGGGAAGGATGCTGGAGGAAGCACTTGCGCTCTGCACATGGTGTGTTCTTGCCTGCCACGTAAGCACTGAGTGTTTAATTTTTTTTTTTTTTTCTAGATCAAAGGTGGTTTGTCCCTTCGGGATGCAAAATCCCGGTGAGATTTGCAGGGGGGTGGAGATCTGAACACATGGTGGGCTGGAGGTGGGTGGCTGGCAAGGGGAACAGGAGTGGAGGATCTTCAGGGCCGAGGAAGATGTGGGGTGATGGTGCTGCCTGCCTTAGGGATGCTCAGAACTAACCTCTGCAAAGGGACCTGGGCAGCATTTGCCCTCGGGCTGGGTGGATGGGCTGGGGTGGTGTCCTGGCCCAGTTTCCCACTGGATTTGCCATTGGAGCTTGCCAGCAATAAAATCCCTGAAAGCTGGAAAAGGCAGATTGCCATGCAGCGGTGGGTTTCTTAGCAGGCAGGGTCAGCCCACGGGCAAAACCACGTTCCCCTCTGGTTTGGTGTTGCCTGTAAATGATGTTATTTCTGCTCATTTGCAGAAACCAGAACAGAAAGACCTTTGCTCTCACCATCTCCTTTTGCCAATCACTAATTGATGGTGGCCCTAGGAAGGCTTTGAAGCTGCTGATGCCCAACTTACTTTAGCCCTTTTTTATGTAGCCAGGGTGCTGTGGGGAGGTGACAGCAGCCCTGGGGGAGCAGTGTCATCCCCATCGGCCACAGCACTGGTTCTTAGGGGCAGGAGAACGCAGTGGACATTGGATGTGATTGGATTTGTTTCGGGGAGGGATGCTGATGTCATTATCGTAGAGGATCTGAGCAGCATCTTGGGTGAGAGGCTGCTGTGCTTTGGAGCTGACCCCAGCATGACGCTGTTGTACAATTTGGAAACCTTCCCGGAGCTTGGAGGCAGGCATGGACTGAATTCCATCCTGTAGTGCTAGGGTGGGGGGAAGGGTGTGACAAAAGGAGATGTGGGGCACTGGTGGCTTGTTTTTGCCAAGCAGGCTGGGATCTCTGTGCATATCACCTACCTGGCTGGGAAAAGGGGGTCCTGGGGTGACCCTGGAGGGGTCCTGGGTGTAGCTGATGCTTCTAGACCCCTGGGGATAAGTCCCCATGTCTCTGTCTCCCATTCCTCCTGGAGGTGGGGAGAGTACCCAGACAAGCCAACTCCTCCTCTTCCTCTGCGTGGGCTCTGCAAAGCGGAGTTTGCTCCATTGTCTGTGGTTCTGGACCCGTGGGGTCTTGGGGACAGCAGAGCAGATGCAGGTTTGGACTCAGCAGCCAAGGGGCAGAGCTTTTGGCACAGGATCAGCTGGTATCCAGTGATGTCTGGCTCCGAGAACCCCAAACACAGTAGCATCTTGCTTTTCCCTCAACTCCATCACTGGAGCCATCTCCCTTTCCGAGCTGATGAGCCCCCGCATCCCATTTCTTACTAATCCTCGTTATGCCACCCCAAGGCTGCGTTTGCCGGCTGTGGCTCCAAGAGCTGCTCCCCTCTCCTCTCCCCAGGTAGGGATCAACCTCGCAGCTGTGCAGGGATTTAAAAGAGCCCCAGATAATCGCAGCCACAAGCCATGGCGAGGGCTGGGCTGGACAAGTCCAGGCACTGGGAGGCAATTAGGAAGGGGCGGTGGGAATGAACTGGAGATGTCACAGATGGGCTATCCTAGCTGGGGAGGGGGAGCGAGAGCAGCTCCCGGCTCAGGGGTGGGGGTAGATGGGGAATTTAGGCACAGGGAGTGTGGGGCAGTGATTTATGGCACTGGCAGGAATGCTGCTATCAGTCTTCCTTGGGTGCTGAGTTTTTGGGCACCAGGAGAGATTGGGTCTGCACCCACATGGACCTTTGGTTTCACCTTAAACCTTTCTGTGGGTCCAGCCCTAAATACCCAAGGAGGGAATAGCGATGGGTTTGATGCCAACCATGCAGGAGTGCTCCCCAGAGCACTATTTTGGGGTGAGAAGGGGCAGAGGGGGTCTGTTACCCCTCCCCAGAGCAATGTGTGGGGCAGGACGGAGGTTGCTTGAGACTGATGGGAGCAGTCAGGGTTGCAAACCTTTCCAGGGTTTCACCCGAACCTGCGGCTGGGTGAAGAGTGGCCAGACCCTTGGCTGTGGGTCTACCTCCATGTGGCAACTGCCTCCTTGGCTGCTTTTGGCTCCCTGGCATGGAAATTCTTGCTGCAGCTATGCACAAATCGCCCAGCCTCCGACCAGGCTGCTGCTATGCAATTAAAAGTTTTACTAGTGAGAGGCTTAATTAACTCTGGTTTTCTGGGGTTATACGCACACGTGTGTGTTGTGCAGCCGGGTCTGCTCTCTTAGATTAGCTGGAGTTCGACCCTGGCTGCAAGAAACTCCTCATGGGCCATGGCAGCGTTTTGCTTGGCTGGTGCTTCTGGGAGAGATACAAACTGTGTGACTGAAGCATTTCCATGTGGGGAATGTGAATTTGATATGGCTTTAAGGTCCTTTCCAACCCAAACCATTCTATGATTCTATGACTACTTAAAGGTCTTGAAAACCTCAAACCATCAAGGATGGAGATCCCACCACCCTCTGGACGACCTGGACTGGTGCTGTAGTGAAGGAAGGTCTCAGTTTGAGCCCTGGGTGTCCTGCCCATCTTCTGTCCAGTTTCTACCAAATCACTTTCACCCTTAGTCCATCCTGGTTTCAGACATTCAGTGCCCCAGCCCTGCAGTTTTCAGGGTGTTTGAAGGTGCCTAGTGGAAGGGAGTGGATTTTGGGTGGGCTGTATTAGAGTCACAGAGCTGCTCCTGGAAATAGAATAGTTTGAGTTGGAAGGGACCATGGAGGTCATCTAGTCCAACCCCCCTGCAGTAAGCAGGGACACCTTCCACTACATCAGGTTGCCCAGAGCCCCATCCAACCTGACCTTGAATGTTTTACATGATTTCTGCTTGATTTCCTGGCACCCCGTAGTATAACATGTTCAGTCAAAAACAATCCCCTTTCCCCCTTCAGCTGTTGTTTTGTGGTGGGGGGGATTTTTTGGGGGTTTGAAATAGGTACCCTTGGGAAGAGCTGTAACCCACTGACCTCGAGGGGATGCAGCTAACGTGTGTGAAGAGCCCTGCTGCTGCCGGAAGGAGGTAACCAGGGTCAGCAGCCTGTTGTTTGTTCCCCCCCCCATCTGATAAGGAAAAGGAAGCTGATATTTGCGTCCCTGCAACAGCCTCGTTAAATAGGAAAATAACAAACGGAAAAATAACACATTTCCAAAGGTACCCCTCTTTCCTGAAGCTACAAAATAATCGCTTGGGCTGCCTGTCCTCCCACCAGACAAGAGCAACCATTACTCTTTTATTTTATAGGAATGTGGCTTTTCCTCCCCATGAACGGGCTCGATGTGCCCTGGGAACACTCTGGCCCTGCTTGGAGACTGGTTCTAGCTGCTCTAAAAAATTGGTGGTAGGATGGGTCCAACTGAGGAGCAAATGGTCTGTGCTGGCCATTGCTCTGCAGTTTCCTTCACCCCATCCCTCCCCATTCATCAAACCCCAGCACTGAGCTAAATGCACTTAGATCTCCCTTCTTTGTTGGGTTGGTTTTTTTGTTTGTTTTTGGTACAAGATGTAAAGTTTGCATGAGATCTGTGGGGTTCCCAGCCCAGTGTTGCTCTCCCATTCCTCCATCCTCCAAATCCTGGGCAGCTCCTCTGGCTGATCCTTCTTTTGGGGCTTCACCAGCGAGGCCAGACTCTGCCACTGCTTGCAAGACTGCAGAGACACGGGAGTGATGGTGTGCGCTTGGGTTACTCCAGATTTATCCCCCAGTAACTGAAAGCCAACACTAAACTGTGGCCCTTGCAGTTGGAGTAGCTCCCTTTGCTCTTGCAGGTGTCTTTGGACTTACGGCCACCAACCACCAGAAGCTGAGCTCCCCCTGGTACCTGCATGTGAATATCCACATTTGGCTCATCCCATCAAAGGAAGATGGACCCCGGATGGGTTCACTGGCCCATTTTGCACTTCTGTCTCAGGACAAGGTGAGCTGTGTCTTGCCAGCACCCGTTTCCTCCAGGGCAGGCATGGCCTTGGTGGCCACTGTTGGGGCAGAGGTCCACCTTGGATGAGGTTGGTCCTGCCTGGACGACTGCAGGGAAGAAAACGTCCTGAGAAGCTGTGGATGCCCCATCCCTGGAGGGGTTCAAGGCCAGGCTGGATGAGGTTTTGGGCAACCTGGGCTGGTGGGAGGTGTCCCTGCCCATGGCAGGGGGTGGGATTGGATGATCTTTAAGTTCCCTTCCAACCCAAACCGGTCTGTGATTCTGTGAGGGCTCTGGACTCACTGATATGAGATTCCCGAGATTCACGCAGGTTTGCTCCCAAAGACAGAGCTGAAGCCGTACTTGGGAGGGTACTTGGGTGAGGGTCATGGGCACCAAGTGCCCAAATTTCTCCAGAGCAAGCCCAGGGACCCTGTCTGGTTTGTGCAAGCCTCTGTCCTGCCCCTGTGTGCTCGGGCAAGCTGTGGCTTGTGGATGCCTCCCCCAGACAGCACAAGCAACGAGGTTTTGTAGCTATAATTTGCAACCATGTGGGAATGAGAAATGAAATTCCTGCTGATGCCAGCGTGGCAGGGGTTGTTAGCATCCTTCGGCATTTCTTTCATCTGGCCACCTCGACAATCTCGTTATTATCTGCACGCGGCAGATAAACGAGCATTTCCACGTAGTCAAAGCAAGTATTAAGGCCCATGAACTGGGTGATCAATGAGATGCTGTTTTTCCCTGGCTGGACGTGCAGGGCTGCTCGGCTGGAGGCTGTCCCAAGCACTTGGGGACTTTCCCCGTCATTAACAGTCATATGCACTCAGACAATAAGGGCCTATTATATTGCCTTAATGCGGGGCCAATCTGGGAATTAATCGGGATATTTGGGAGCGCCTTAGCCGCTCGTGCCGATACAAGGTCCTGAGTTTCCTCTCCGGATCTCCCCCAGGCACCCAGGAGCTCCCACAGGTCACCGCGCTGGATAATGCGTGTAAGCTGGTTACAGTGAATTTGCATGAACAAGCAGGAGATTCTGCTCAGGCTGAACGCAACTTCGTTAAGGCCCAGCGATAATTTAAGCTTGCTTATTGCTTGTCCTTCAGACCCTAGAAAGGCAGATTTTGAGCAACAATTGACTTTGTGTTTGGGGTCCTGGGGCCCTCTCCAACTCCCGGGCAGTATTTGCCCTCCCAGAAATGTCTTTTCTCCTTTACTTCCCTCCACAATCTCTCTGTTAAGGTGAATAATTACTGTGGAAAGGTTTATTTGCAGTAAAAGGCTAACCTTGCTCACAGGTGAGATAACAAACTGCTGGCTGGCTGCAGAGTGGCACGCGATGATTTAATGGTAGCTCCCTGCCTCGGAGGTGAGTGCAACGGGTCTGCCCAAAAAAATCCGTGTCTGGAAATGAAATTGAGCTGGGATGGGTGGATGGAGGGATGGATGAGTGGAGAGATGGATGGATGATTTGATGGATAGATGGAGAGATGGATGGAGGGAGGGAGGGATGGATGGAGAGATGGATGGATGGTTGGAGGGATGGATGGAGAGATGGATGGATGGTTGGATGGAGAGATGGATGAATGGAGGGATGGATGAATGGATGGGGTATTGCTGCAGGGGAGCCAGTGAGATTGGGGTGGTGGTGGGGATGGAGCTATGGGGCTCTGAGAGGTGGAAATGGGCCAGGGATTATTGGGAGGCAGAGGATGAGCATCTGTGCTTGGGTGGGACCTGACGGGGAGCTTTCCCACCTTGCACTACGCAATCGTGAAAATGAGCTGTGCAACCAAAAAAATGAGAGGTTTTTTTGGAAGGCAGAGAGGAGAGGCACGCAGGGTATCCCCGTGGGTACAGAGGGTGCAGTGGGCAGGGTGAGCCTGGGGATGCTGGGGACAAATGCAGCTCCCCGTAGAGCTGCGAACGGAGGGTGGACAGCTCTTGGTTAGCACCGGCTAAGCACCACTTTGCTCTCCTGGCTCTTCCAGTGCAGCGAGGCATTGCATTTCCCCCAGCAGCAGGGCTGCACGTTCCCCAGATTAATCAGCTTTCACGGACATGTGGACTTTGCTTGGTGGCTGTTTGCCAGCCATGCTGAAGCTGCTGGCTCAGGATGGGTGCTTGCTCAGTGCCACATGTTGCATTTACATTGCAGAGCCCTCCTATGCTCAAACACGAGCATCTGCGTTGGGTGGGCAAAGCGCAGATCTTGGGGTCGGGAAGGACAGCAGTGATTTATCTGGATACCAGCAGCACTGCATGAATAAAACCATAAATACTGCCTGCTTCGGAAATGTTAGCAAGGGCTCATTCCTTCAGAAGAAAATTTATTAGGCGGTGCACAAACTGGCCTGGCAAGTAAGGCGGTGACGGCTTTTGGCCTCGCACCCAGCCCTCCCAACCTCCCATCCACGCAACGTCTGGGCAGTGACCTGGCACGAGCAGGGGCAGAAACACCTCTTTAATTGTCAGATGAAGCTCAGTCACTTTAGGAAAAGGCTTTTTTTTCTCCTCTCAGGCTCTTGGGTCCGTGTTCTTGCATACACCGTATATATCAGTAGCTCATTTTTGGGCAAATTACTGCGTTTTGCATTAAGAGCAGGCACTGAACCTTGTTCTTAGGGGTTTTGGGATGCCTCTTGGATGGAACACATCCTGTTTGAACCAGGTGCTGGCGAAATGTCTATGAGGCAATTCCCAGGAGGATTGCCTGTGCTTTCCCTGCTTCTGAACCAGCTCTGGCCGGATAGGTGTCAAGATACTGTAGAAAAATCCTGAGCTTTGAGACAAAACTTCAAGTTTTTGGCTAAAATGACCATGTGCAGAGCTGCTGCACAGCTTGAGGCGGGGGGAGAGTAAGTGCCCTCCTTCCCCTTAGCCCAGCTGAGCAGCGCCTGAGCCTGGGTGCGTCATCCTACATCCGTGTTCACGCCGAAATCTGTGGCTGGTGCCCGGCATAGTGCTGAAAGCATCAGGCTTCCTCCCTGGAGTAAGCAGGGTCAGGATTTTGGCCCAAATCACGGAAAAGCTAATGGGATTTTAAGGGGGGGGGGAGGCAGAATGTCCTGAGGGTCTGTCCTTGGAGTGGAAGCCACTTAACCAGCGGTTCTGCACATCTGCAGGGCTGGCCTGAGCTGAGAAGAATCATAGAATTATTTAGGTTGGAAAAGAGCTTTAAGATCATCGAGTCCAACCATAACGAAAGGCTGGAGTTTGTCCTCATTTACTCCAGTGTTACTCTATGCTGGCACCAGTGGCTTCAGTTCCAACCCAATGGCCCCAGAAGTAGGGCAGTGGCAGGAGATGTGATGTCCCATGCTGGCAGGAGCATCGAGGTGGGGAAAATCAGGTTTGGGTTGGGGTTGGCCAGGGTTCTTTGTTTTGGGGGTGCCTGGTGAAGGCTGGGAGCTGGGAGGAGGAGGGCGATCGCGTGTCTGTGTCTGTGCCGGGAGCCCAGCTCCCATCTGGCCGCCTTATCGAGCTCCGCACAGCCTGGCGTGTCACATTGGGATGTAAATCGCATTAATTGAATTCACTTTGGCTGCGCTTTTGGGAGCAGACAACGACCGAGTCAAAATCTCATTTACATACTGATAAGACACAGTTGAAAAATGATGCCTTCTAATGAATAAAATGTGTGTAACTGGTCCAGCTTGATATTAGCATTAAAGTGTTAATCACTTTGGCATACAAGTTTATAGTGCTGAGTAAATTTGTCTTCAAAGGGTCCTGAAACAGAAATCTATGTTTCTGGACTGCCATAGCAACATATAGATGTCTTCATTGTATTTCTTGGTCAGAAAGCAGGTGCCAGCTTCTAATTAAAGCCTAATTTGCAATTTGTGTCCTATTCAGTGTTTTCATGGGAACTTTGATGGCTGATATAGCGGTAAGCAATAACCAGCAGCAAGGCTTGAAGGCTGTAATGGAAATTCATCCTCCCCTGGGGCTGCGGGGCTGAGCGAGCACGGGAGAGGGAAGGGGCCAGGGACATGTTGTGACGTGTGTCCCTCATCCAGGAGGCTGCTTGCAGCGAGGGAAGATGGAAATCATTGCAAGGGAGCCGATGCCAGCCTTGCAGGGGCCAGCAGTCATTCTGCTCCAGCCTCCTCAGGGCAGCTCTGGCCCTCCCTCTTTGAAGACAGATGGAAAAGGCTTCTTCCAAACTCCCAATTAAAGGCTCCAGATTAACAATGCCCATGGAGGTCTCTCCTTGCACGTGTTCTCCAGCCTGCCTGCTGACCTGCAGCGGCTCATGCTTTCCAGTCTTCCCGCTGTCACCTATCCATCTCCTCTTTTGGCTTCTAATTACAGGCTTACGAGCTCTTGACAGCACTAATATCAAGGGTAATTAGCAGCAGCAGGTCCGTTTGTACACGGACCTGTGGTGGAGGGTGTTCAGCTGGAGCTGGCTGCCCTGGGAGCAGAGGATTTGGAGGTGTGTGGAGCTGGAGGACCAGCACCAATCTATAAGAGGTGCTGCTGCTGATAAAACGATGCTGCTCCCCCAGGGCTGTGTTTGCTTCTGCTGGCTGGGGGTTTGGAAAGGGACTTGAGGGGGGAGCAGGGGCTCAGATCCCAGTGAAATTCAATGCTGCTTCAGATTCCTTTCAATATTGCAGCCTCAGGTGCTGGCTGGGGAGCTGCACCTTCCAAAAATCTCAGCCCCGAGGGTGGGGAGTGCTGCTGCGTGGCTGCCAGCAGAGACGGAGCCAGTCTGCTGAACCACGAGCTTTTCTGAAGCTATTCCCCAGCCGCAGATGCCGAGTGCTGGCAAACCCCCCCGGCTGTGCCAGGCTGTTCCAGTGCCCAGCCCACGGGACCCCAGCCCCATTCCTTGCACTGCTGGTAGTGGGTTGAAAGCTGGTCGGTGCTCTTTGCACCAGCTTGTTGTTGGGTTTGTTATTGATGATAATTTGTGGGGCAGCAGATTGAAGGGTCAGTGGTCACGCTGGGACTCGCTGAAGGACCACGGGGGGATCTGCCTTGACTAGGGGACACTTGATGTAGTTGGGTCTGGCAAAGGGGGGACCTAGGATGGGTCAATGGTCTAGATGTGTTGACAGACGGTTCTTGGTAAGGATTTTTGCACGTGCGTCAGGACTGTGCCACCATGTTGGGTTGGTGCTGGGGGACGGCTGGGGACAAGCTAATGGGACACTGTCTTGTGTCCTTGAAGAGTGAACTATGCATGAACCACCAGTGCTGGTGGTGGGGAGGGACATCTGTGGGATCTCCTGTACAACCTGCTCCCTTAAATGGGATTTTGCTGGTTCCAGTTGTCTAGCTGAGCTCTGAAAAGCCCTGGGAGGGAGATGCCACCCTGAGCCCTTGCTCCAAAGCTGCACCAGCCTCCAGCAGAGAAATTTTTCCAGGCCTCTCTGTTGGGTGCTCCTTTCTATGTTGGTTCCCATTTTCAGCTGTGATAGAACAGCACAGCTCCACCAAAGCAAATTTTACACCAGCTGAGGCTCTAATTCCTGGTACGCAACCTCCTGTCCCTCCTCTTCTGGCTGAATTCACTCCCTCTGTAGACACTGGAGGATACGTGCTTGTTGAAGTCTGTAATCTGTCGTGGAATGTTCCTGAAAAAAACCCCAAACAAACAGTGAGGGAGAGATGGGGAGGGACTCTCGGTCAGCAATAGGATGAGGGGGACAGTTTGAAGCTGAAAGAGGGGAGATGGAGATGAGATGGGAGGAAGAAATGTTTTCCTGTGCGGGGGGTGAGGCAGTGGCCCAGGTTGCCCAGAGAAGCTGTGGATGCCCCATCCCTGGAGGGGTTCAAGGCCAGGCTGGATGAGGCTTTGGGCAACCTGGGCTGGTGGGAGGTGTCCCTGCCCATGGCAGAGGGTGGGACTGGATGGGCTTTAAGGTCCCTTCCAACCCAAACCATCCTGTGATTCTGTGGTATACACATCACACATCCTGAAGCCAGGGCAAAAACCCCGAAAAACAGGTGTGGCACACTCAGATGTTTGACTAAATCAATGAAATAAATCCAGAATGTCCAAGAGAAATGGGGGAAAAAAGAAAAAGGAAAAGAACCCACCTAAAACTTTGCTTACGTAACAGGAAAAAAATAGCCTGGGGCTCTGTCCACCTACTTCCCCATTTCTATAAGCGAGTGGAAATACTTTGCTCCTGGAATCTGCCTCTTTCCTGCCTGCTGGGGGATGGAGGTGGAAGTGCTCCCCGCAGGGAATATCCTGTTTACCCAAACCCCCATGACCCCCCCTATTTCCCACCGCCCAGCTGCACGTTCCAACAAGCATCGCTACCATTCGAGTGACACCTCCTGGGGAGCACAAACAGTTGTCTTAACAAAGGATTGATGAATAGAAGGATTTTTGGCAAGGTACTGGTGGGATCAGAGGTGTAGGAACTCGCTGCAGCCCCTCGAGCAGGAGCACCTGCCCTTGGCGAGTGGGATGGTGGCATCCAGTGGCCACGGTGGCTTCTCTGAGCCCGGCCCCTCCTCTTCATCCTGTTCAGTGCCTGCTCCGGGTGATGCCCCAGGATTTTTCTGCAAAGTAATTCCTTGCGGCTCAGTTCAAAGCCTCATGGGAGCACGTTTTCCTTGGTACACGCTGGAGTTGCTTTTAAACATCTGGCTTTAAGCCTCCTTGGCTTTATGCGGCATTTTGTGCCTAAGACATTTAGGCCATTAAAAAAGTTTCTCCCAAAGGGTTTAGAGCTGCTTCCCATCAGTGGGGATGGTCCAGGAGTGTGCGAGGGAGGGATGTCAGCTCACAATCGAGAGAGAGGAGTTATTTGGCTCCTGGGGTTTCTGCCAGCTGGAGTTATGGCTTGTTCTGGCCCAAACATCCCTAACCACATGATAAATATTATCAGTGTTATTAAAATATTTTACTGGGGCCAGAAATGTTTGAAAAACCTGTTACAACACTAAGCTAAGCATTTTAATGCGGCATTAGGAACAGGCTCTCTCTGTTTTTTGCACAAATTAGGTGATTTTTTTTTTTTTAATTACTTAAAGCAACTTGCCGTGGACTGGGGGCACGTTCTGGTTGGCCAGTGGACCTGGGCCAACCCTGCCAGAGAGTCCGTGATGGCAGCAGCGGGGTCCTGTGCGGATCCTTCTTCAACTCCCTGGGGTTCATATTTGGGGTTGGGGCACTTTGGAGGTCTGAACGTAGCTGGGAAGTAAAGAGAAGATGCTGCGTGCAGGGGTATGGCCACATGTGAAGGGAGAATGTGGCATCGTGGGTTGAAGGTGCAGCATCCAGGATGTAGCCTTTCCCACAGAGTCAAGAGCCCATCCAGCCATGAATCACGGCTTCAGCTCATCCTCCCAAAAGCTTGGCGTCGAGAACGTGGTGCTAAACTACTTTATGCACAGATTGGAAGCCCGTGATTTCATGGAGCAACGACTTCCCCGAGTATTTTGGTTCCTAAATGGCCTGGACCACTCTCCATAGGTGCGTGCTCGCTTGTTGAGGTCTTCTGTATCTCTCAGCTTAGCAGCTATCTCCTTGCGGGCGATGAGATGCTTTCCACAAAGCAGCCGGTCTGTAGGTGCAACAAAAGTAACGGTATTGCTCAAGAGCAAATATTTGCAAAATAGAGCAAAACCGACTCCACAATGGAGCCGTGACTCACTCGGTTCCTCTTTAGGCTCATGAGGAGTAATTTCTGTGTGATGCTGAGTATGAGGTTCAAAGGCAGGCGTCATTTTTTTGATGAAGGGAGAATATTTGGGAGTGGATGTATGTATAACCTATTAGTTCATAGGGGAAATTTTTGTTGCCTGTTTTCCTTTCTGTGTGACTATAGAAAGAAAAGAGAAGATCTTCCGC
>WKFP01014388.1:910967-955069 GCA_011057875.1 Pterocles orientalis
TGCCCCAGGATTTTTCTGCAAAGTAATTCCTTGCGGCTCAGTTCAAAGCCTCATGGGAGCACGTTTTCCTTGGTACACGCTGGAGTTGCTTTTAAACATCTGGCTTTAAGCCTCCTTGGCTTTATGTGGCATTTTGTGCCTAAGACATTTAGGCCATTAAAAAAGTTTCTCCCAAAGGGTTTAGAGCTGCTTCCCATCAGTGGGGATGGTCCAGGAGTGTGCGAGGGAGGGACGTCAGCTCACAATCGAGAGAGAGGAGTTATTTGGCTCCTGGGGTTTCTGCCAGCTGGAGTTATGGCTTGTTCTGGCCCAAACATCCCTAACCACATGATAAATATTATCAGTGTTATTAAAATATTTTACTGGGGCCAGAAATGTTTGAAAAACCTGTTACAACACTAAGCTAAGCGTTTTAATGCGGCATTAGGAACAGGCTCTCTCTGTTCTTTGCACAAATTAGGTGATTTTTTTTTAAATTTTTTTTTTTATTACTTAAAGCAACTTGCCGTGGACTGGGGGCACGTGCTGGTTGGCCAGTGGACCTGGGCCAACCCTGCCAGAGAGTCCGTGATGGCAGCAGCGGGGTCCTGTGCGGATCCTTCTTCAACTCCCTGGGGTTTATATTTGGGGTTGGGGCACTTTGCAGGTCTGAATGTAGCTGGGAAGTAAAGAGAAGATGCTGCATGGAGGGGTATGGCCACATGTGAAGGGAGAATGTGGCATCATGGGATGAAGGCGCAGCATCCGGGATGTAGCCTTTCCCACAGAGTCAAGAGTCCATCCAGCCATGAATCACGGCTTCAGCTCATCCTCCCAAAAGCTTGGCATCGAGAACGTGGTGCTAAACTACCTTTTGCACAGACTGGAAGCCCGTGATTTCATGGAGCAACGACTTCCCCAAGTATTTTCGTGCCTAAATGGCCTGGACCACTTTCCATAGGTGCGTGCTCGCTTGTTGAGGTCTTCTGTATCTCTCAGCTTAGCAGCTATCTCCTTGCAGGCGATGAGATGCTTTCCACAAAGCAGCCGGTCTGTAGGTGCAACAAAAGTAACGGTATTGCTCAAGAGCAAATATTTGCAAAATAGAGCAAAACCGACTCCACAATGGAGCCGTGACTCACTCGGTTCCTCTTTAGGCTCATGAGGAGTAATTTCTGTGTGATGCTGAGTATGAGGTTCAAAGGCAGGCGTCTTATTTTTTTGATGAAGGGAGAATATTTGGGAGTGGATGTATGTATAACCTATTAGTTCATAGGGGAAATTTTTGTTGCCTGTTTTCCTTTCTGTGTGACTATAGAAAGAAAAGAGAAGATCTTCCGCTAGTGGGGCATTTCCCACCGCCGGGGAAATGTTATCTTAGTCCTGTTGTGGTGCAAGGACTCTTAAACACCAGTTGTCACAGGCAGCGTCTTTTAGATACAGGTGAGTACCAATCTCTGATGGTTTTATCTGAGTCAGATTAAGGATGATGTTTCACCCAGCACCTGCAAAACCAGCTCCAGGACCAGACCCAGGCACTGTAGCCATGACCCAACTGTATGTTGTCGTTCCCTGGGGCCAGAGATTGCTCCTGTTTGCTGCATTCTCTGTGTCATGCCAGGATGTCCACTGCACGGCCGAAGGAGACCTCTCTCAACGGGTCAGTACCAGCTTGGTCAACCCCTGCCACTCTGGGTGATGGTCCCATCAAACATAGCAGGATCCTGAAAAAAAAAATATTCACCACCTTAAAAGTGTATTAATGCCAGATACTCCTCCAGTTGCCCCTTCAGTATGCAAATTCAGTCCATAAATCCCTGTGTAACTCCTCTCCAACCTCTGCTCTACAGTTCCCCTTGCAGAAGATGGAGGAAGCTCAACCAGCAGAGAGGACAACATCTGCATCCTCTCCAAGGTAGGTGCAGCCGGGAACCAGTGGCTCTAGTCCCAGTGAGGAAAGTCATGTAGAGCTAAGTAAAAGTTATGTTTGTTACAAGCTCACCTGCTTTTTAATTATAGGGCAGCCCATGTCCTCAGTTATTTGCTGGGGAGTTTTGGGTGGCAGTTGTCTAGAAATGCAGATTTCCAGAAAAAGAGAGAACATGTAAAACTTTAAATACACCGTCCTGTGGGTTTCATCTTCTGCTTGCAAAGGCATCTTGGAATGAGTGCGATGGAGAAGACCAAATATTTCTTGCTTGAAGACACCCATGGGTAGGATGGGGAGGGCTCATGGGTGGCACATAGCTGGTCCTGTCCATGCTGATCCCTGCACCCCACCTCAGCCTAGGGTGCAGAAAATTGAGGAAACGTGTCCTTCGCAGGTGGGTCTCCATTTCTTTCTGGAGCAAGGCAAAGAAAAGAGGGAGACAGGATCCACGTGAAGTCCTCACAGTGAAGGCAGACCTCTGAGCACGTCTGAGTGGTGAAATCTCCCGGCTTATGTGCTGACAGGAGGATGTGGGCTGGAAGACCAAAACAGACCTAGGGTACAAATATTGACTCTGCCCTGAGCAGGGTGACAGACACTGTCAGCCTTTGTCTTCTTTTATTTAATCCTTCAGTCTGGCTCGGTTCGGGTTTGCTAATTTAGGATGTCTTTTTAAATTTAGAGCTGTTTCTTCCCTGTCTCCCCAGCTGGAAACATGGTTTCAAAAGCCAGAGGATGGAGTTGTCCCCATCTCGCATCATGGTCTTCAAAGATCCCACGTCTGTCCTTGGCCATCCCACAGTGCAATCCCGCATCACGGCAGGAAGGTCTCCTGAAATGTTCCCAACGTGTTGGTGAGCTGTGGTGGTGTCCTGGATGGAAGAGGATGGGGCTCTGTGCTCGGGTAGGAGGCTGGGGGCTGTACCCTTGGACCCCCTGCAGGTTTGCCCTTCTGGAGGCTTTGGTTCACCTCTGTGTCCTCCAGTCCTGTGCAGTTTCCTAATCCAGCTCTACTCAAGGTGGTGGGCATGTTTCCCTCCCTCCCTTCATTAGTGTCCTGCTGATTTTAGGAGATGTAGGGTCAGGTGTCTCTATCTACTTTAGCAGAAACAAGTAAATGTGGAAGGCTGTGTCTGAATATCCAGACTTGGTCAAGCACTGTTGGCCAAGGATGCGCTGATTTCTCCCCTAGGTCTGCGGGGAAGCAAATTTCAGTTTGGTTTCAGGTTCAGCCTGCAGGACTTGGTCTGTTTGGAGAGGGACAGCTAAGGGACCGATATGGGGAAAAGGAAGTCACTGGCCCTTTGCAAAAGCCAAGTAAAAGATAGTCTGACTTTTGATCTGGCTTTTGTCTAGCAAGGGGGCCACATGGTGGGGTGAGCTCTTGTGCCAAGCTGTCCCTAAAACTCAGGTGGGTTTAGATGAGGAGTTTATACTCAGATTGATCCCTGCTTTAGTCTTAACTCCAGATTTTAGGAACGGGGTTAAGACTCATTCTGAAAGTTGGGCAAGTAGTTCTGGTTTTGGCTTATTTCCAGTTCTCATGTTGTTTTAGTTGGAGAAGAACTAGGGGTTTGACCCAGTGCCCACTAGAGTCTGATGGAGCTTTGAATTTGCTTGATACCCAGCTGCCTGATGGACAGCCAGTCTTCCAGCAGATCCAAGCCCAATTCTGCTCTCCTTTACCCCTATGTAAAGCCAAAATCAAGCCAAGGGAAGAACAGACCTACAGGCATAGATCCTTCTCCAGGGGCAGGGTTCGGCAAGCTGTAAATAGACGACCCATCCAAACCCCTCCTGGCAAGTGGGTGATGTTATAGCCACACTTGGTAGACTCCAACTGCAACCACAATTACTTTACACATCTTTTAAGGTACTTATATTGTCATCTTGGTGTCTTCTTCAACACTGACAAACAAAATTCCCTTTTTCCAAGTCACAAGGGGGGCTTAAACTGAAGAGCTAGTTGACTCCACTGGAGAAAGACACGTTTACGGCAGATTTTTATTGCTATAAAACCGATCTAAAATAATGACACTTAGGAAAAGGATACGACCTAAACTATAAAATATACTTATTAAAGTTGTATGATAAATCAGAGAAGAACAAGCTTGCCTCTTCCTAAGGACCCTCACGCAGCCGGACAAGAAATGGAGGCAAAGCAGATTGATTTCTGGTGTGCAGCTCCCTCCCCGCTGGCGGTGAAGAATTAGCGCAGGTCAAATTGCTCACAAACCTCTGTCAAGGAATATATATGTCTAGCCTAAATGTCAGGCTATAGGAAAGAAAACCCGAGCTCTGTGGTCCTGCTACATCCCAGCGTGGGTGATTTAATTTGTTGTATCCTTCTTTGCTCTTGAATCTGGATGTTGCATCTTTGTCCCCTTTTTCTTTTCCACCCTTGTAAACCAAGTGATGGGTCTCTAGCAAGATGTCCCAATCCTACGTTAGGTGTCCCAGCCCCAAACTGTCAAGATCTGCTTCTTAATTTCCACCCATATTTCCAAAATTAGTACTGATATAGAATCATAGAATCACAGGATGGTTTGGGTTGGAAGGGACCTTAAAGCCCATCCAGTGCCACCCCCTGCCATGGGCAGGGACACCTCCCACCAGCCCAGGTTGCCCACAGCCTCATCCAGCCTGGCCTTGAACCCCTCCAGGGATGGGGCATCCACAGCTTCTCTGGGCAACCTGGGCCACTGCCTCACCTCCCGCACAGTGAAAAATTTCTTCCTAATATATGGAGATTTTTTTGTTGTTTTTGTTTTTCTAAAAATATAATAATTCTCCAAATGCTTGGGAATCTTTTTGGACCCACTGAAATGATTTATTCTTCTGCAAAAGGTCTGGCTGGAGGGGATGCTCCCAGGTTGATTTTCACCAACAATAAGCTGTAACGGGGAATGAAGCAAGAAATGCCGTTAAGGAGCTGCGGGATGCTACAGCACCTGTAGCGATGTGAAGGCTAAGAGGTGTGCAGTTAAAGCAGTTTGCTCACAAAGCTGTTGGGTTTGGATGGATTGGGCAAGTTTTTCTCAAATCCCAGTTCCCAGAATAATAAAATGGGACTGAAACAACCTCGCATCCCTGCAAGGGCTAAGGCTGGGCCATCTTGTCCATGCAGGGCTTATGTCAGGGCCAGTGAAGGTGAAGGAGCTGCATGCCCTCCCTTCAATTCCTCATGGCACTAAGATGCCTTGGTTCTTAGCTGCCAAGTAATTTTCTTTCGGGTAATGCACTAGCGCATGGAAGAGCCTATTATTTGCCAGTAGCAAGAGACTCAGCAAGCACTAATTGGACAAACAAGGCCTCAGGGATTTACAAACTAAGCAGATGAATATGCAATCGGGGAAAAAAAAAGGCAAACAAGGCTCTGAGCCACCCTGAAAGGCACCTGGGATGATACGTTGCTCCTGAAAGCCAAGGGGCACGTGCTGCCTTTCCCCAGGTGCAGCGGCGTTAGGGACCACTCTGTCCAGGGAGGTCCTTCCCCGCCCTCCCCCAGTAAATCGTCTCCCACCGCTGCTTTCACAGGAGCGTCTCTGATGTGCAGATTCGTTTGATGATGCACAGTTCGCACTGTGTGGCAGGTATATGGGAATATTTCCCAGGCTTTTGGCATCCTTCCCAGCTCACGTTACCCACAGGGACAGGATGCCATCAGTCCTCAGCGTTGGGTACCATGCTGGGGGGAAGACTTTCTAGCTCTTCACTTGTTGCCAGCCTAAAAGCTTCCCTCTAGGAAAGGAGGAAGGAAGAAAGCAAAGGTCATTAGAGGAGAATTTTTTTTCTTTCCTTTTTGCCCTCAAATACTCCCTTTGAAAGAATATCCTGAGCTATGCCGGGCTCCAGCAGGTCTTTGAGAAGCTCATCCTTGCGGCTACAGGACATCACCCCAGCCATGCTCTTCCTGGCAGCTAGTGATCCCAGACACAGCTCACCAGCAAGCCAGCTCCTGACCCATGAAGGCAGGGACAAACCCCCCAAGCATGCTGCTAGTGCACCCCGCGATGTGCAGGCAGCTTGGCATGGGACCAGGACAGGGATTGTTTTCTGTCTCAGGGGCTGATGGCAGCATCTCTATAGCTGCTGCCTGTCCCGACCACCCATGGGCAGGGCTTGGGCTCACCAGGGAGAGGAGGGGCTGCAACAACATGGGAGAGCAGAGTCACGGTCCTTGGCTAAGCCATGGGGCCAGTGCAGGGTTTGGGGCTTAGGAAGGAAGAGGAGGAGAGCAGGAGGAAAAGGAGGAGATTGCAGTGATGGATGTCCCATCCCCATGGGTAGCTCTTTGGGGACACAGCTTCATCTCTTTGGCCCCAGGGATCATTTGATGCTGCCTCCCCACTCAGTCTGTGCAGGAAAACAGATTAGACTGTGGTTTCCAATACACATGACACGAAGCAGTGGAATGGCTTAAAAACATTGCTTTTTGACTGCTTCCAGACATAATTCATTACTGGTTCACCTCTCCTTCCTTTCCTGGTGCCCTTTCCAGCAACCCCTCCGTAGGGAGGAGCGTTTATTGCACCACCATCAAAACACAGCATCTCCTCAAACCGCAGAGTCTCCAGGCACCAGGTCTGCTGTTCTCCATGGCTGGGTCTTGCTCCATGACTCAGGTACCGAGCTGCTACTGTAAAATGAATAATAAGGTGTTGTGTTCAATCAGCTTCTGGGGCTGAGTACTCCTGGTCCTGCAGCACTTGGACGTTAACGCCGTGAACTCCCCCGAGAGGAAGGCCAAGAAATGACTGATGGTATCGAGTAAGTTATTTCAAGCCCTTCTCGTAGGAAAAAGTGGTCCTTGCTGGAGTTTGGATGACGGATCACTGCATTTTTCTGTAGTGCATTAGCACTTGATCTCAGAGGTCAGGCCAGCAAATAACCTTCTCCCTCTAATTGACATGCAAAGCTACCGCTGCGTATTAATTTGGGTTGGGGCTGAACTCAGAGCACCAGTGCTGAGATTAGAAAAATGTGTAGTGGTAAATCTGCAGTAAATTGCTTGGATATTTATAGGCTCTCATATGTGAAACATTTATTTAAAAAAAAATAATGCTGTAGTCCGTAGGATGGTGTGGCTTTCTGCCAATGGCCAGGGTCAAAAAGTCCACAGCTTAGTCTGGTAGAAGTAGGAAATATGGCATGGCTTTAACCGCCCGGATGGGCTTGCCAGGATGGGAGAGGTGGCTGTCATCTGTGTTTTCGTGGCTTTAAAAACAAATCGTTTGGTTTCACTGGGAGAATGACCATCAAGGAGTGGAAATGCTGAGGCTGGAGTTACGCTGGGTGGTGAGTGGGGGACACCGACCCTGTCCACCTTCTTGTAGTTAGAGCAGAAATTAGTCAAGTGAGATATTGCTTTTAAAATCTGAGAAAAATCACAGATCATAGAACCACAGGATGGTTTGAGTTGGAAGGGACCTCAAAGATCATCCAGTTCCACCCCCTGCCATGGGCAGGGACACCTCCCACTAGCCCAGGTTGCTCAAAAACCAGCAGCGATGGGGCTCTTTTTCCACTGTTTGAGCCTTCGGTTGTGTCCAATTGATGTTTTCATGCTTCCCTCTGCCGTCCTGGTGACCAGATGTGTTAGAAAAGAAGATGTCTTCTTCACACGGCTCCAGATGGCACGGTGCCCATGAAGAAACTACGAGAGCTGGTGTGCTACTGGGGTGTACAGATGGATGTCCCTTGAGTTTTGGGGAGCACCTCCTCATTTCTGTGGCACAGCAGGGCTGTAGGTGTTGGGGACCAAAGAAAAGCATCCAAACCTGGGAGACCTGCTACCACTGGTACTATCTGCACTGGGCTTTTCACTTGAGATAGGACTCATCAGTCAACCCAAAGTGCAAAACTTCTTACTAAAGGTGAGAAATTATATGATCACCACTTTCCTTTAGTCTGCCTTCAAAATTACCCAGCCTTGTAAAGAAAAGCCTTCCAGATCCTCTCTAAAAGCCATAAACCTCGTGAACTGTCTGGTTTCATTTTCGCACGACTGCAGGAGCTCTTCATTACATCTTCCAAAATAATGGGAGAAGTCAAAATGAGAAAAACATAATGAAAACAGCCGATGTAAACACCACTGTGTCTTCCTACAGGTCTCCATAATTAGCCACTCTTATTAATCACTACTGTATCCAAGGGCTTATGAACTCCAACAATTATTTTCTCTCTGTATTTTTCTTGGGAGGAGGACAAGGACTAATTGGTCCTGGGTTTCGTTACTGCTCCCAGACACTGCAGGAGTTAACGACATGCCTCTGGCCAGGCTGTGTGCGGGCACAGGCTTGCAAAAGGTGAGTCCATACAAGCGACTGTTGTGATGAGAAGGAAGAGAACCTTCACCTTTGGGGCCGGGAGTGTGCTTGAACCAGGAATCTCAGAGATTTTCACCTTTTTTGGGGGTGGGAAGATGCTGGAGCTGATCTTGAGGGAGGGATGTCACGGATCCCCTGTTAGCTTTCAGAAATGCCCTTTCCAACCAAGACATCTGCAGATGGCCAAGATCTGAAGTGTGGCTGTTTGCTTGACCTATTTTTCTATTTATGACCTATTTTGCTGTTTTTCTCACTCGAGTCGTGCGCCACTCTGATCACATTGGGTGTGAGACACATCACGAGCTACTGCACAGAGTCGGGGCTGTACCACCCTGCAACCACCCCCGTCACCCCCAGTGCTGCCCTCTCCCCTTCCCCTGTTCTAATTAAAGCATGAAGCCTGATCGTGGCAACACACAGCACTCCTGCAGCCTGCTCATGTTAGTAAACAAAACTGCTATGAGTAGGTTTTCCCAAGAGTCATTTTCTGGAGAAAAAGCAGCCTGGTTGCCTCTCCCTGACCAGACACCATCTGTGTAGTGTGTGGAGTGCATTTCAGGTGTCTCCAGCTATGCTATAGCATGCATGACACCAGGGTTGTTGTTATTATTATTACTATTATTATTATTAATTATTATTATTTTTATTGTTATTATTTGTATAATATGCTTGTTGTTGCTATTGTAATTGCTATTTAGATGATGATGATGATGGTGACGATGATGATGATACTACTGCCACTCTCGACCTCGGGATGAGATGCAGCCAATTTAAACCTGAGCACAGAACACAAACGTGCTGCCACAGCAGTGAGCAGATGCTGGGGCTGGGGGAGGGTACATCAGGCTGTGCCTTCATCTCTGAAACCCAAGATGATGTCGTGTCCCAGTTCGTGTGATTAATGAGCCCTGACTTCACGGTGGCTGAGCAGCATGGGGTGGGCTGTCCCCAGCCTCCTGCTCTGGTCCCGTGGGATGCCTGGTTTTCAATGAAGCCCCAAGGTTTGACTTTGTTCAAGGCCAGGCTGGATGAGGCTTTGAGCAACCTGGGCTAGTGGGAGATGTCCCTGCCCATAGCAGGGGGGAGGAATCTAGATGATCTTTAAGGTCCCTTCCAACCCAAACCATCCTGTGATCCTATGATTCTGTGACTTTTCAGGCTCCCAGTCGGCATCTGGGCAAGCCCAGCGGGTGATGCTGCCCTTGGGAGCCCTCCATCCATCATGGGGTGCAGCTGGGCTGGGTGCAGTGTTACAGGACCTGATGTACATTGAGTATGGCCCATGGTGGGCAATTCAGATGATGAATTGGTTCATGCTGAAGGGAGTCTGCTCTCCACCCCAGTAAACCAGGACTTCACCCAGTAACCATTAGACAGCTTGGTTTGACTGATTGTACCTATGTTTAGACAAATACGCTTGTATAAGTGACCAGTGGGAAGACAACCCTCCCCACATTCGTACGGCAGCCCGTGTTTCTTTTTTTTTAAGATGATGCTTCAGCCAAAGCATTTCTTTAGTTGTTCTCCAATCTCTGCCAACATCTGCCGCTTCCACCCCTTAGCCAGGGTATTTTTTTGATCTGAACTTACACGTTGTATTGAATTTGTACTGTAGGTTTCTGTTGTTGTTTGACTTTCACAAAGAACAAGGACTCTATCGTTTTCACTTTGCAAATCTTGCCGGGACATGACAGAGCATTTTAGAAGACGTTATTTAATTAAAACGCTAGCAACTGGAATTTCTGGAAAAACATCAGAGGTTCCCATAAATTACCCCAGTCTCCCATGTTTCACGCTCACAATCTCCTACTTTTTGTTCAGTCTGTATTATTTTGGAGTGTATTTCAGGGGAATACTTACAGGCAAAGCATATTCCTAGCTAGGACTGGCTTACTTATAAATTACCCTTTAATCAACAGATTTGATATTAATTAATAATTCATAGACTGCTCTTAGGATAAAATTGCATAATAATGCCTTTGATGCAGTCCAAAGTGTCCATTGTAGATGGCATAAAATGTTAATTAGCAGGAAAATGCAGTTAGGAGAAAACTCTTTTAATTATGTAATAGGCCTCATTACAATGGGTAATCAACAAGGCTTCCAAATTAGCCCGCTGACAGCATTTATCTATACATAGCAAATAAACTTTTGTTTGCAGAAAAATACATCTGAACAGTCAGCTTCTTAATTGCTTTCAGGCAGTTTTTAAGTCATTGCAGTCCCTACCAATATTTTCTAAAGGACCACGCTTCTCAACCGAACGGGCCATATGTAAAGCTTAGAGAATAATGGGGAAAATTGTTCACAAATATTTGTTCAGATACGCAAGCCAATTTCAATTTGACCTTTTTTAGGACCCTCATCTGAATACTGGAGCTTTTTGCTGACGGTAGTGCCCGGAGAAAAATGTAAAGCATCGGTGCATGAATATCCCTTGAATTTCACATTGTGCACGAGGTCGTTCGACTCACACTGGCGGCTTTGTTGATGAGTTGCATAAGTCACCCAGTCGGGCAACTGCAAGCCGGGTCGTGTGGCCGATATGGCCAATATGAAAGAAGAGCGTGCACAAAGACCTGGCTGGAAGCAACTTTTATATCCAGCTTTCCTTGGGAAGGAAATCGGGAAGGAGCTCAATAAGAAGATGCCTTGTTTGTAATCTCCGTCCCCAGCCGACTTGTCTAAGCCAGTGAAACAAAAGGATTTGCGCCAGGATGGCTGAAATGGGTCAATGCACTCAAAGGCAATGCCACGTCTAGATTTGCACCTTGAAGCATTTTGCAGTTTCTGCTTTGATTTTGAGAGTTATCCAGGCGTCCTCAGGCGAGTCTGCAACCCCTATTTTTCTCCAAACTCAAACAAATCTAGGACTTTACTGGGTTCTGTATATAGACGTGGTCCAGCTGGGTCCAGCTCAGACCTTTTGGGCAGAGATAATGGATTTATCTTTTCGCATCCCCTGTCCAGCCCAGCAAACCTTCGTCTCTCACTACAAATAATTAGTGGTGGTAATAATATCCTGCAGTCAGTTGCTAAGCAGTACTTACGGCTGCTGAACTTCCTCCAAGGGATGGCATAAATCCTTGGGATACGACGACCTTTACTTGTTCTCTGTGGTCCTGCTTGTAATTCTCCTTTTAATATTGTACAATACCGATAGCCCAAGTTTATCCATATTGTCGAACAGACGGGTACTCTATTATTAGATTTGTTCTTGCAGACACCTAGCTATATTGGCCGAATGTAATTTATAGCCTCTAAAATCTGCGGACACAGATTTCTGCCTCCTTCGGTGTCTGGTCATTTCTATTCATTTCATCTCTGGTATCTAATGTAATAAAATTATAAAAGGCTCTAACTCCTCAGCATTTAATCAGCTTACTATGAGAGAATTACATCAGCAGCCCTTAGGTGTACTTTATCCTGCAAAGGAAATCTCACATTAGGAGACAATCTCATTATTTTGTCTACTAAGAATTGCATGAATTTCTTAAGATCCACCAAGAATACAGAAGAGTTGAAGTAGGTGCGTCTTTATGGATAGTAACCAAAGAGCAGGAGGGTTTTGTTTAGCCAGCAAGGCCAAATGTAGGGATATCTTGGACCCAGAGCCAGCATCTTGGGTGCTTTACTAAGATCTCCAAATGATCCAGGGTCTTAGACAAGACAGTGTTTAGGGGTAGGTAGAAACTTGCTTGGTATAGCCATCCCCATCCCTGTTCCAGGCACCTTCTATGTTCACAAGAACAGCTCTAGCTCACACCTGTGTTCAGCAAAGGATTTAGTAGGGATTTTAGTATCAACTAACTTAGAGATCCTTTTTTCTTGCTAGAGAGATGCTTCCTCTCTCTTCTGTTTCTTGATCTCAATTTCTAGAAAACTGGGTTGTATCCCACCCACACACCTGGGTTTCTCAGTCTGAAAGGATCAAACTACTTCTGGAAAGGTCCCGTGCCCTGCACAGGTCTGCGTGTCTCTCCTTCCCTGAGCCCAGCTCTGGCCATGGACCACTTAATTCAGTGTGTTGGCTTGTAGGGTGGTTCTTTGCCTCCGTTTGGTCTGGAGAAATCACAAGTTTTACATTATTGGCTTTTTTTTTGTGTGTCCATTTTATTTATTTCAACCTGGAAAATTTCAGGAACTGGGATGATAAGGTGGACACAGAGATGGAGCTGCCATGTCCATGTGAGGGAAGAGGAGCTCCAAAGGGTGATGTGTCATGCCCACCTGCCCAGGGTCCACAGAAACTCTGTAGTGAAGCAGAAGGCTAAACCCAGATCTTCTCCGGGTTACGGTGCTGCAAAGCCACCGTGCCCCACATCTGGTCCCCAGCCCTGCCCTTGGGTGGCTGAAGTTGGGCGAAAACAGGATTTCCGAGACTATTTTTGGTGCATCCAGATGTAGACTTGGCCGAGAAGTGGAGGGAAAGGAGGAGACAGAAAGGGAGAGAAAGAAGCTCTTTAATGCAACACCGGGATTACAGGAGTTTTACTCTCTGGGCATGTTGAGGTTGGGGTTGTCCAGCTCTGTCCTTCTCTTACTCCTTGAGCACCCGTGCTGCCCTAATCGTGCAGGATGGTGTTTCTGCCTCTCTGGGCACGGGAGTTATTTTAAAAGAAAACAGCCTGCTTGTTTTCCAGCCCAAGTTGGCTCGGCTAAGCTCAGCCCCTCTAACCACAGTCTGGGTGTTTATTTTTGTCCTCCAGACTTTCTGAGGCATTTCTTGGGGTTGTTTGTCTGGTTCTTGCTGGGAGTGATGGAACATGATAAAAATAGAGAGGAGTCCCAGGCTCAGGTTCATTCTTTTGAAAAATTCATGGTGAAAGTGAACACAAGGTTCAGAATACCCAGGCAGGGTCTCACTGCCAGGGCAGGATACCTGCCATGTCTTGGAGCTCTCCGTGGGGCCCTGGTGATGGAATACAGCTCGTTAGGGTGGCTCTCAGCTT
Source organism: Pterocles orientalis (assembly GCA_011057875.1). Classification (NCBI taxonomy): domain Eukaryota; kingdom Metazoa; phylum Chordata; class Aves; order Pterocliformes; family Pteroclidae; genus Pterocles; species Pterocles orientalis. The sequence goes on from WKFP01014388.1 coordinate 924,158, forward strand.
GCCCTTGGGCCTGACTTCAAAATATAGATTTCTTAAAATATTTAAGCAACTGTGTCTCCCAGCTTTAGTGCTAAACTTGGTTGAAATATAAAGAGTGGAGCACTCTCCATCATCATGTTGACTCCAGAACCTGGGGCTTTAATTAAAATATTAACCATGATGAGACTCGCACCTCGGTTTGAGGTAGGCAACACTGAGTCCCGTTACCCCAACACCACATTAAGGGCTGTCAGAGCCTAGGTTTTGTTTCTCAGGCTGGTGAACCACATATTGGAGCGTCTCCGAGTCACGCCTGGAGCCAGGTGGCCAGCATCTGCTGGGTGTTTGTCGTGTTATCCTCTCCTCTGGGAGCGGGGATGAGCAGCCGCTAGTGTTGTTTTGTCTCTGTTAATTTGAGAATGTGTTGTTTTGCCTTCCTGAGGTAAGCAAAGATGCCCTTTGCACGCGATGGGGAGGTCTGTGATGGTTCCTGGAGGAGTTCATCCCCATGGCCAATGACCCCCTTGAGAATACACTGCTAATGCACAGCTGAGCTCTGCCCCTCTCGCAGCAACACCACTGGCCACCAATTGAGCTTGTTACTGGTGTGTTCAGCTGGTCTGGAGCCTGACCACGGGGTGCTTCGAAGATTAAGATGGTGACTCTGAATCCCCTGGGGAAGAAAACACTGAGAGGGGAGGACAGGACAGGATTGAGGACATGAGCTGCAGCATCCCCAGATCCCTGGGGTTTCCAAATCGATGATGACTCGGGCTGGGGTCTGTGCCACAGCTGTGATTCAGTCCTGAGCTAGCAAGAGGTCTGCCTGAGGGCAGGTCATTGTCTGCCTGCCTGGGCAGGGTGGCTGCTCATCAGGACGATAGGAACCATCACAGGGGCTGTGGTGATGGCTGAGTTCGTCCTTGATGAAGGTAATCAAGAGCCTGGTGTTTTGACTGTCCAAATGGCTGCCGGCTCTTCCTCCCCAGGAACTGTTCTGTGTAGGGCTACACGGTGTAAATGTTTCCACCAGGAAATCCCTTCTGGGCAGATTTTGAGTGTTTCTAAATATTCAACCATAATCTTTAGCATTTGCAGAGTTTTGCATTAGTAGGGAGAACCCACAATAACACCACATTTTTGTTGAGGGCTGCTGTGTGTCCATAAAACTTGGACGTGTCTGGGTATGCCTGGGATACGGAGCACCTAGAGATGAAGACAGATGCTGTCGCATTCCCAGACTTCTGAGGACCCTTGGGCAGGACAGCTGTGGATGTACGGATGCAACTGGTTGTGCCACTTGGTAGTTTCAGAAGAATCCCTCAGGAGGCAGGTTTGGGGTGTGTATTCGGGGTCTGAACTCCCTAGAACCTGGTCCTTGCTTCAGGGCTGCTCAAAATCCATCTCCTCTCGCTCCTGTGTAGCTTGTCTTTGCAGAGCTGTAATTCAACCAGCATTATTATGGTCTGCTGGCTGTTGCCTCCAGCATATTTCCTCCTGGAAGTTGCAGCACAGCCTCCAGTGCCATTATTTTTGAATGTCCTTTAAGCAGAACTGTTCACACCTCTTGATTCAATTCACTAGAAGTCTCTTAACATTCCCATCGCTTATCTAAACACATCGTATTTCAAGGTTTATTTTGTGGTCATAAAAATTTGCTGTTGGCATCCAAAATAAAACTCTTTACTGGATCTTAGCCTAGTAACAAATGTGTTGGATTGGGTTAGGCTGGAAGAAAAGGGGCTTTAGGAGTTTATGAGAAATGGACCTCCAAACTGGATCATTTAAGCTGATCTCCCAGACTTACTCGTTCAGACAAAACAAACCGAGCCAGCAGGGCTGTTCCTGGCAACCGTCTCCCGTGGAGCTGGCGAGGCTGTGCAGCGCCAGCCCGGGGACTTCAAACAGCCTCTAAGGAAGACACTCGAGGCACTGATTGAAAATTGACCTCTGTTCAACTCTGCACAAAGGGGGATGCCAAATGCATGGGATCGTGCTGGCCCTGAACCCTTGCCACCTGCAGCACCCTGTGTGCAAGGGAATCCTTCTGGATTTTGGCTGGGACACTGGAGATGGTGAGTTTTAACAAATGCTTCATGGGTAAACGGCTTCATATCCCAATGCTGGAGGCTGCAGGTGGTGTTTAGACTACAACCTGGCCAGGCTGGATGGACTGGTGGCTGGGTGGTGTGTTGACTTTCCCAGGTGGACATATCACCAGCAGGAAACCATTCCGCTGTGCATCACACACATTATGCAGAGTGTAGGCTAATGCACGTTGCTGACCTTGGAGAAATATTCCCCATCTGATTTTAAGTCCATCAACTCCTTAATTTTTGGGCTTTAATTTGACTGATGTTTTTCTCAGCCTGGACTTGAGTTGCTGTGAGAAATCAGAGCAATAGTGATTTGCCTGTTTTGTGGCAACAAAACAAGAAAGGCGAAGAAAAATTTGAAAAGTGGGTTGAACACGCCATAGTGCCTCCAGGATGGGTGGAAGAAGCTCCAGGTGTGGCGAGGTGGTTGTCTTTATCCCACAAAGGTTTCTTTGAATGGGCTGCAAAAGATGAACGCGGATCACTCTCAGTTGCATAGGAGAAAGTGGGCGTGATGGATCTGGGAGATCTGCTAGCACTCTGCACAGCTTTACATCTCCGGGAAAACCAGCAGGGTGGAAAACCCAGCACCAAGATGAAGGGACCGTACAAAATGGGCAAAAAGCCTCCAGAAAAGGTGTTCTCAGGGCAGCAAAAGACGTTGGATGTGCTGAAGGGGTCTCCTCCCTCTTGCATCAAAGCACACGCAAAGCTGGGTTTGCGTTCGGCAGCTTGGCAGGCAGGATATTGCGAATTCCAACCTCAATCCCCGGGAATTCAGACTGTGCTCTTGGCAGGCAAATGCTGCCTTTGCTGCAGATAGGCAACAGACGCACCCTTTGCCAAGCTGTAGATCAAATTTTCTACGGTTTTTCAAGGCACCGTCTGGGCAAAGCACAGCCATTGCTCACATAACTATTGAACGGTAGCAATGAAAGAAATCCGCCGTGCTGGGTCACAGCCCTGTCTTACCACCACAGCTCTCAGTTCTTCTTCCAAGTTAACCCCTGCTTGCAAAGCCTTTCCTATCAGCTCCAAGATTGTCCTGTAGCCCTAAGGGCTTTGCAGTCCACTAAGGATTCCTGGAGTGTAACTGGGGTCTGGTTCCAGTCAATGGGAAGTGCCTCTGGACTCCCAACAGATTTGGATCAAGGCTCCCTCCATGCTCATGCAATAAATACCCTTTTATCCCTCACTCATTCCCAAAGGAATCCGTGGTGAAGTCTACATAGATGGTAATTCTCCATCGTCTGGGTCTAAGGCAGATCTGTCTCAGCAGGGATGTATTCCACCAGGGAAACATCTCCCCAGGGATGTTTCTTTTCCATAGTTGAAATTATTGACTTTGAGCCTGCTGGCAGAGCAGTCTGCTGTCCAGCCTGCTCAACATTTAATGCATGCCTGATTTTGAAATCTCTCACTTTCCTTGCCACCCCAGCTCAGCTCCTTGACTCAGCCGCAATGTGGGTGGCACTTGTGGATGTGTATCTGCTCTCTGTTAGGTTCCAGCTTTGTGTGCCCTTAAAAACACAATCTAGCATGTCTAAATGTCTTGGTTGCAGAAATGATGCTAGCAGTGGTGGTGGTAATCTAAGCCGTTAGCTGCTGTTTGTCACATCAGCTCTGGGATCATTTCTGGAGTGTCCTGGCTGCTTGGGGAGGATCATTGCTTGGGGACAGCAAAGCAGGCCAGGAGGAATGGGGATGGGGCAGGGCGATGGGAAGGGATCTGGCATTCAAAACCTGCTTCAGAGGCACAATTGTATTAATATTTGCAAGTTTCTATCCATCCATGTGAGGCAGGGAAGCTGCCCGCTTTTGGCCTCTAACACCTGCATGGAAGGACGTGGGGTTTGCTCTAGCGAACCCAGGGAAAGGGCAGGAGAGGAGATGTTCAGTCTTTGAGGTCCGTGCATCTTGTAAAGACAATAATTCACAGTTGCCCTTGTTACCTGGAAATCTGTAAGACACTTGGGTGATTAATTTTAGTTTGACTCGGATAAGCTTTTTTCTCATCTGGACTGTGAAAAGCAAAGCAAAGAAGTGAGAACACCTTTTGGAAATGCATCAGTGATCAGGGATGTATCACTGCTTTTACAGCCTGGATTATAAGCTATGCAATAAGTGCTTCAGCCTGCTGCTGTGCGAAGAAAATGTTCAACAAAAGATTGTTTTATCTTCAGACAACATCACGAAGCTTTACCAAACACAACAAGAGCTCACTGGGACATGTAGAAGAGGGCAGAGCAAGAGGGAGGAAAGAGGGATCTTAGCTCAAGAGGCAGGGCTTGATGTTACTTCCAGATGTGTCGTAAGCAACTAGCTCTTCTATAAAGTGACTGAGGTCACGCAATTTTGCAGCCCCTCTGGGAAATGGGTGTTATAGTCCCTCTTTCCTCCTTGCCTGCAGCAAGGTCTTCAGTACATGGACCAGTCTTGTCCAGCGTGGCTGGACACCAATCTTCAGACTGGGGACTTGAAGGTTCCTGATCCTCAATAATGAATGGAAAGGTTTGTTTTCTAACCAGCTGGCTTCAAGGGTAGTTTGGAGATCACTGTGGGACTCACATTGGATAAGTCCTTGTCCTTAAATACTTTTACCCTGGAGCTGAAGGAAATAAAGCTTCTTCCCAGGCTTTCACCCGCTGAGCTGAGCTGAGTCAGTCTGATTCAGGCATCCTTCATGCTCAGCCTATTTATGTCCTGATGGTAAATAAATGGTAAATCAGCAGCAGTGTGGTAGGCTGCTTAACTCATGCCCTATTCAATCCACATATTTTTTTTTTTTTTTGTCACCGAATTGGAGAGAAAATCATCTCCTCTTCAGCCAGCTTGTGGCTGCCCCATTGCTGCAGGGCAGCAGCTCTGTGAGCATCTCCTGCATCCCTGCAGCCGCTCTCCAGTCCAGTTCTGCTTTACCTGCCTGAACCCGCTGTTTGTGTCTCCCAGGCCACCAGCTCTCCCCCTGCCCATCATCATCACCATCACTTCCCGTTTCGTCTGCTGACTCACATTGTTTTTGCTGAATCTCCCTCCCTTGCCGAGCAGCTTCCTTTGTTCACTGGGTCATTTCCCATCAGCAGCATAAACATCTTTTCGTTGTCAACCGAGATGTTTGGGGCTGGCAGTCTCTGGCCCTGGTGACATCTGGTTTCCGAGAGAGGCTGAGCAGGGAGTTTCAAAGGGCTGACCATGCTTTTCTCTGCAACATCTCCAGGAAATTGGCTCAGGGTAGGACGAGAAGTCTGGAGGCGGAGCGGGCGGTCGGCGGCCAGAGGTCCCCTCTGGCTGGCATGTCCTCCCAAGCAGGGTGCAAGTCGGGCTCATGAGGGCAGAAGAAGATTTTTTTTCTTTTTTTTTTTTTTTTTTTTTTTTTCCCCCAGAGGCAAGGTTATTTTTGCAAGGCCAGCTTTGAAGTGGATTAGTTTGAAAGATATACGAAGGCAAACAAGGCACCTAGAAAGAGCAGAGAGACATTACAGGGCTGGTTTAGTGGCTGGTGTTGATGCACAAAGGAGGCTTTCCTTCTGCTCTGTACCTACGTCACCCATGGTGGCGGAATTGTGATTCCTACACAGGTGTCTTTGATCGCTGATACAAAATTGTAGAGGAAATAGAGCAGTGGGCTGCTGTCACTGCCGAGCACAGGTATTTTTGAAGTCTTATCATGCAGTAGGAGATACATGCTTTTGGTGGTGTAGGGTAGCGGTTTTAGGTAAGTCCCTGCATTCAGACTGTCATATGGGAGGAAAGGGACTCGTTCCCCATGTCATGTTTTGGAGGTGGGAGAAGGGAAGAATGTCAAACCTGGATGCAGGATTCCACAAAAACCAGCTGCTTTTTCTGCCATGGCTGCGACCCAAGGAGAGCATCTTCCCTGCCCTCCCCAGCTGAGAACTGGTGTCATGAGCAAATGTCCCTTTCCTGCTCGGGTTCCTTCCCCGCTGCTGAGGAAGGACTTGTGTCAAAATTTCAGCAGGCTCTTTGCTGTTCTGACTGAATGAAATGTGCTTTTGCTAGCGTTCCCCAGCACAAGTGAAAAGGGCTGGTGGTGTGCGGGAGGATCTGGGGTGCAGGGCTTGCCTGCATCCCAGGAGTTTCCAGCAGAGGATGGTGCAGGTGACTCCTCTCGGTCTTCTCCAAGATACTGAGCCAGGCCAAATGGGCTTCTTTTCTCCCTGGCCCACCTTTAAGACCTGATGGTGGATCATCTCCTCTGGACTCATCCTCTGGACATTTCCAAAAGGGTCTCTGAGTAATACCAAGCCTGCTATCACTTTCTTTGTTCTTAAATTGATGTAAAATGTGGAAGGCTAATCAGCTAGCCCTGTCTACAACGGGTGGAGGATGTAATTTCAACACTGTCTGCTCTTGATAACATTTAAACATTTCATTTTGTCTGGGGAGAGGTGGTCTGAGGTAGGAAAAAAGCCCATCCAAGCAAAACAATACTAACTCCTCCACCATCAAAAGCCCAAAACAAATCGTTGTTCTTCCTCTGAGGCAAGCCAAACCTTCCCAGACCTCCTCCCAGCTCGTGGGGGAGGAGGAGCTCCGAGCCCTCTCGCCGCTGCAGAGCTCAGCTCCCAGCCAGCGACATGTTCGCGCACGAACGCTGGTTTGTGGTGGGAAAAAAATAAATGGCTCCAGCCGGCAGCTGTCCCCGAGGAGGGGCTCTGGGCGGGCACGGGCTGCGCTAATTACAGCCATGTACTCATAACGAGGAAACACTGCGGGAGAGAAAGAGCAAGGCAGATGGGGGCTGATTTCTCAAGCCTTGTAGCGTGGGGTATGGCCAAGCAGAGCTCTCTTGTGGGTCTGGCAGGGCAGATAGATGGAGGAAGCAAATGGGGTCCCATTGCCTCGGCGTTTCTCGTTAGCCTCTGAAGCTGCTGCTTCTCAATGGGCTCCCCACGGCTCATCCCATTAGCTCTATTTAAGGCTTGGGAAGCAATATGTTTATCCAGACACTGGGAGCAAAACATTCTCGCTTTTTTTTTTTTTTTTTTTTTTTTTTTTTTTTTCAGTCTAAGACATCCTATTTTAAGTTAAGGAAAACAGCAAGGAAAGGAAGAGCAAATATAACTCCCCAGGAGACAGCAAGCCCACTGTGTCTGCCTCGGCAAGGACCTGTGCCTTGGACATCTGCAAAACACAAACCACCAACGTCCTATGGAGGGGAGAAGTCAACAACTATCCATGGCCATGCAGCCTGCGAGGAGGGAAAGTTCAAAAGAAACATTAACTGTGAACAGGTATCTGGGCTGGGAACCAGGAGGTCTGACACTTGTTCTCCAGTCCTGGCTGAACACAGCCGCAGGGTAACTGGGAACAGGTCCAGTTCCCTTAGAGTCATAGGACCACAGAATGGTTTGCGTTGGAAGTGGCCTCAAAGACCATCCAGTCCAACCCCCTGCCACGAGCAGGGACATCTTCAACAAGACCAGGTTGCTCAGAGCCCCATCCAACCTGACCTTGATTGTTTGCAGGAATGGAGCATCTCCCACCTCTCTGGCCAATCTGTTCCAGTGTTTCACCACCGCCACGATAAAAAATGTTTTCCTTCTATCTAGTCTGAATATGTCCTCTTTCAGTTTAAAACCATTACCCCTTGTCCTACCCCTTCCAGCATGTCTGCTCCCCATCCTGCCATTTGAACCAACAGCTCTCCTGGGCTGGCACTGGCTTTCTGAACGTACCTCCACACACACTACAAAAACCAGACCCAGCCACTTCTGCCTGCTGTAACGTGTCCCACCTTTAGGAAAGCTCCTGCTCAGCTCCAGAGTTTTGGGGGCTGTTCTTGCAGCTGCAGCCACTTGGATTTTGTGGCAAAGTGCAGAAAATCTGGCTTTCCTTTGGAATCAGGTCATTACTTTGCTCAACTCTAATAAGGCTGGTGGAGGGGTCTGGGTATGGATGAGGATGCATGGAGGTCCCTTCCCCTCCCTGAAATGGAGAACATGGGAGCTTGCTCTGAAGATGCAGGAAAATAGGAGCTCACACAGTGGTTAAGAGAGAGGCGAAGGGAGATCTAGGAATAAGGAGAAGGGAAGGACATTTTCTGGGATGTGTTACATCAGGGAACATTCATTTAGCAAAATACAAACCCTGGAATGCATCAGTTTGGAGGATATCTGCTCTGGAAACCTGGCAGGATGCCCATCTGCCTTCTTGGTGCTCCACTTCCAGCAGACAATGGGTTTGGTCACCACATGCAATCCTTGTTGAACAACAGGAGCAGAGTGTTGGGCAGTCTTCAGAAAACTTGCGCTCCTGGGAAACTTGGTACCACGTCTGCTGAAACGGCTGCACTGCAATGAGACCCGTCACCCAGCTGCCGTGGTCGAATGCAAGTGGCAGGATTTGACCCGTGGCACCAAGAATTGCCGTGCAATGTTCTTGGCATGACTGGGTCAGAGGAAGAAGCCCGAGAACAACGGCTCCTCTTCATCCTGCCTCTGCTCCCTGTTTCTTGCTGTTGTACGCGGCTGGGATGCACCTGAGGGCAGGCTTGCTGCGGTTTCCCACGATCATACAATATCTAAAGTAATCAACAAAATTTTCAGGGCACTGCAGGGCTGGATTTTCAAGTACTTGGTGCTCACTGACATTTCAGGAGAGTCTGGCTCTCATGTAAGCACTTTAATAAGTCTCAGAGGGAAGAGGACAATAACACTAATAGCAGCAGCGGGAGCAGCAGCGATCCCTAATATGATGCTGGCCTCCTCTGTAATTGCCTTTTCCCCGTTTTGTTTCTCCAGTGCATCGACAAACCAATTGTTCTAAGAACATCAGCAGCAAAAGTCAAGTAAGTTCACCAGCTTGTAGTGCTGGCTTTGCTTTGCCTTGTCCATCAGGTCATGTTCACGTGTGTCTGGTAGCCCAGGGATATTGCGAGTCACTCCTCCCAGGGGGCATCCGTAATGTCTTTCTGGCTCCAGGCTGGGTTCCCGGAGGGGACATGGACCTTGTGAGGGTGTTGGCCAAACACCTCGTTGCTCGTTGCAAGCCCAAACACCTTGTTGCTCGTTGCAAGCCCACCAGTGCTGGTCTTCACTGTGCTTGCAGGCTGTGCTCCTGCCTGGGAGTCTGCAGCTGCCCCCAGCACTGCAGATGCCCTGTGCTATGCCCCTAAAAACCAGAATAAAAAGCTGGTGGGTGCTGGGAAAAATGGTGAGGTTTTTTTGCTGTTTTAGGGTGTGGATCAGAAAGACCAGTCTTCTTAACAGCCAAGCCCAGCTTTGCTACAAAATCTAGCTACAAGCCGCTGTGATCCCAGAGTGTTAATTTAGGAGAAGAAAAGGCAGGACGAGCAACTGACGATCTGAAATATTTTTTTAAATAGGAGGTTTCAGTATCCATGGCTTCCCTGGCTCACCACTCTGGCCCCAGGCTTTGCAAAAATCAGGCTTTACTGCTCCCCTGGCTCTGTGGGGGCTCCAGCCTCTCATACAGCTGTGCACATCTGCTCCGGGGGCTGTGTGCATCGGCAGGGGGTTCAGATGGGCACTGCCATGTCCCCCCCCAGGCCGGGGGTGTCTGTACAATGGGGAGCCTGGGGCATCCCGCATAGCGGTGCTGGTGTGAGCCACAACAGAGGCTGCATTCAGGCTGCGGAGGGGCTCTCCCAGGGGCAGTACTCAGATCCTTGCTGACCCTTGGGTGGGTTTTGCTTGTTTAAATTAAATGCTGGGGAAAAAAATCCTCCCCAAACGAAGTGCTGGGGTCAGATGCGTGTGGTCACCCAATAATTGCCTGATTTGCGGGTTTATGGCAGCAATCTGAAAAATGCGGCATCTCGCAAGTGAGCCGCTGGAGCTGGGAGGAATGTGCTAAAGGCGAAATGCGATGGGAAAGTAGATAGAGAGGAGCTCCCCAAGAGCAGGGAGTAACCCAGCTCAAGGGCCAAAACTTGGCTACGGGTCTCAGGAAGGAAAGGAAAGAGGCACAGGGAGAGGGGAGGCTGCGTTGGGTTGGCAAAAATGGTTTGGAGGTTGGCTGGAGGGATGAGATGCCAGGGCATCAGTGCCTCCCTACTGGTCCCTGCCCTGCTACCTTATGCACTGCTCTCTGTCAATGTACAGCATTGTGTCAAGGCAGATGAATTTTGACTTAAAAGGTTGTGGTGGAGAGAAAAGAGGAGCAAAGGATGTCTCAGCCCCAGGAGCCAGCAGCAGTGCTCCTGGGCTGAACTGTCTTGGGTCTAGCCAGAATGAGGAAAACACAGATGTTTGCTTTTTTTTTTCCCCCTAGAAATATGCTGTGGTTTGTTTGTTTGTTTGTTTTCTCCAGAGAGGAGACACAAAACAAAGCAAACCTTTCTGAGAAAAAAAAAAAAAAAAAAAAGGAGTTTTGATTTTTCTCTCCACCTTGTTCCATCAGGTTTTGCTTAGGTCCATGTGCAGACAGAGTTAACTCAGCATCACTAAAACTCTTCCTATGTGGTCAGACATCTCTGGCCCAGAGTATTTTGCTGTTACTGTGAAAACCCAAGATTATATGGACAGCAAAGAGGCACATCACCTACCACTGCTGCCTGCCCCAGAAACAGCCTGTTTTCCAGCTCGTGCTCCTTGAGCAGAAAGATGTTTACATGGAGGCATCAAAGCCCACCACCCATGGGGATGTTTGGTCGGGGGGTAGCTCCTGCTCCCAGCATCTCTGGCTGTGCAACACCTGCGCTCAATGATGTTCAGTTTGCTCCTGGTGACAACGTGGGGCCAGGCAAGGTGAGAGGGTGTCACTGGCGGTGGCTTGGCCATGGCATGGTGAGGGCTGATGGTGTCTGGTTGGCTGGGGGGGTGAAAAGGTGCCGGCTGACCTGTGGCTCTGAGTGTGCTCCTCTGCTCTGCCAAAAACGTTATTTCAGTGCTGCAGTTTCCTTCGTGACCTTTACAGCTGCTGGTTTGAAATGATTTTTTGGCTTCTTGTCCTGGAAGGGATTTGATGTGGGCGATGAGGTGTCTGAACATTTAACCCCTGCTCTGCCCCATCTTTTCCTTCTTTCCTTGGGCTCTGGAGGGTCTTCTGGCTGCTCTCACCTTGAGGCGAATGGCTCCGGTGAGTGGTCCAAGGCAAGACCCGGGTTAAAGCTTCACCTAGAAGATGCAGATGTTGAGCCCTGAGTGAGGGAAATCTCTTGGTCTGTGTAGAAGATGGAATCACAGAGGCTCCAGACCAGGGTGGACACAGCCCACAAGGTTATCCCCTGCCTCCTACAGGAAAGCTGTTTTCTTTGTCCTGGATTATCTAGAGCATCTTGGAAATGGAGGAGCCCCGAGACCTTTGCAGTGGCAGATGACATAAATCAAGGTCCCATTTAACTGGTGTGAAACCCCAAGGGTGCCTCTGTGGTGGGTTGGTCTACATGGGTAATGTTATTTATTCCCGAGCTCCCTAAAATTCTGAATTTGACTTGAAAGGATCTCCCAAATGTGTCACTTGACTTCACCTTCGGGCTCCAGCTCCCTGGGGCTCTGCGTGCCCTGATCTGGCTCCCCAGTCTGGCGTGCTGGCATGTGATGGGACCAGTCCCTTCTCCTGAGCAGAAGCACCCTGTGGTTTGACAGTGGTGATGGAGAAGGCAACAGAGAAGGCAAAAAAACCAACTTTCCCCTCAGCAGCCCCTCCCTTGCAAGTCCTCCCCACTCCCAGCTCCACTTCCAGAAGCTTTCCAGGCTTTCAGGAGTCTCTGAAGCGCTTTGACCTCCTTTTTTCCACCTTGGTGGTACCGTACACTTTCTTCCCTTCCTTCAGAACTCATCGTAACTATGCAGGGGATGTTTTCGAAGGAGCAATTTCTCCCCAGGAAGCAGAGAGCTGCTCTCTGGCCGTGGCAAACACAGAGGATGTATGCAAACACTTGGAGAGGCACAATTTCCAGCAATGAATTCAACCCGAGCGCGAGGAACTAATGCTTTTATGAAGGAACTGTTGTGCAGTTGAAAGTCCCAGATGTAAACAACAGCGGTAGGCAGTGCTCAGGAAAGGTTACAAAACCTGAGACGTGGTTATTGGAGCCTTTGAATGATCCATCAAAGAATGCAATACGCTCAAAACCGGGGCAGCTGGGGAAGGCTGCACAGCATAGAAAGTTGGTCACAGAGGACTCGGAGGAATTCTGTGAGTCAGGCAGGAAGGTAGAGAAGTGTGGAGACTGCTTCATGATGGCGATGCTGCTGCTTTTGTTGAGCGTAGTTAACACCACGAATCCGTGGGTTGAAAACTGGTGACATGCAGGGAAATAGCCTGCTGCGTGGACAGGGGAGGTGCTTGATAAATTGTAGGTGTGAGTGCAGATTTAGCATGGTTGAGGATGGAAATGGAGCTGGGAAGCCCGCAGGCATGTCTGGGCATCCCAATCTGCTAGCGCTCACTCCAGGGTCTGTCCTGCTCCTAGCTTGGGGTTTGCCCACCATAAGGTCAGCAACAGACGTGGGTATTTCTGCCCCCTGGGCCAAGACCTGGCTTTGCTGAGGTCAAGGAGAATTTGTTTCCTTTGGGTTCAGTGAACATGGGCCGTGGCACGACAGCAATTGGTGTTAACGTCTCATTGCTGCAGTGAACACAAACAGGATTGCCGAGTTTTAGGCGTCCACCACTGCAAGCATTTGTGCTTGGCACCTTGGAGATGTGTCCCAGCTCTGGGTCTGCTCCCATAAGGGCTTCCTCACAAGTGCTGATCTGGGGAAATGGAAGAATTTGAACTGGCTGCTTGGGGAGGAAGGTCCACTGCAAAAGTTGTGGTATTGCCAATACCTGTGGTGATTTTTCACTTCTAAGCACCACTGTCCAGTCTTAATTTAATTCCTGTGATATCCTAGGGACAATGGATAGCATCAGCAACCCTACCGACAAATGGATGGACAAGGCCTTTGAGTAGTGGGTTAGTGTTGGAGGAAGAAAAGCAAACTGGGAGTTTTGGCTCATGTCCTACTGGGTACCACCAAGGACCAGATGCTGCATTTTAGGAAAACCAAGTTGTGGGGTGATGCTCAGTCATGCTCCATCCCATGTAGGAATTTTCCCAGCCCACCAGAGGTGTCTAATGCACAAAGAACTGCTGCGATGGAGAGAAAAGACCTGTCCTACTAGAGGTAACCATTCACAGGTGAACCAAATAATGAGTGTTTTCCCTCAATATCTACCATTTCAGCCTCACAGAGGAAATGAGTCACTTGACTCCTTCCAGACTCTGCTTCTGGTCAGGTCTGCTGTGGGCTGTGGTTGCATAGTCCATGAGTGCATTAGAGATGAGTGTAGAGGTTTTTTAGGTAGGACAACGCACAGCAGAGCCCTGAATTGACTCAGTTTGCCCTGGAGGGTGACTGGGGCAAGTGTGGGATATCTCCAGCAGTGTTTGTGCAACATGAATCATAGGATCATAGGATAGTTTAGGTTGGAAGGGACCCCCCTGCAATGAGCATCTTCAACTAGACCAGGTTGCTCAGAGTCCCGTCCAACCTGACCTTCGATATTTCCAGGGATGGGGCATCTACCACCTCTCTGGGCAACCTGTGCCAGTGTTTCACCACCTTCGCAGTAAAAAATTTCTTCCTCTTATCTAGTGTAAATCTCCCCTCTTTTAGTTTAAAAGCACGAAAGGGTCCGGGACCATGATTAGCTCTCCAGGCTGCTTCTATGATATTAATATTAAGAAGCGATGATGACGATACTAATAAAACCAGCAGCAATGACAGAAATACACAATGCAGGACACGTCTCCTGGGAGAAGGTGGAAAGGCAGCAGACGGCTGGAGGAAATGGGAATGTACAAACATCGTCTTGGGAGGGCCGTCCTCGAAAGCACCTTTCCCAGCTGATGAGCACAGAAGGATTTAACAATATTAACTCATTAAGGCTGACGATGTCCTGGGGCTGGAAAAGCAATGGGGCATCCTTTCATTTACAACTCCACGGGTGTTTTTTCTGAGCATCGCAGGGGATGGAGACAGGGAGAGGTGTTTCGGAGGAGTTGCTTTCCCTCCTCCACGGTTTTCTCTTTCGCAAGGCAGGCTGTGGCCGCTGCAGTAGTTTTCTGTTGGTGCTGCATATCGTACGGCTGTAGCTTTTTGTGCACAGCAGATAAAACACCCACTGGCTAGCAACTCATTAGCTCTCCTTCGGCAGCATTAGCGGTTAACAGAGTAATTAGTTTCGGTGGTAAAAGGAGATTTTGCAGACCCAGGAGAGAGAGAGACTGTTAATCTTCTGTCATTTCAGACAAGAGCAAAAAGTAGCAAATTGCACATCAGAAACAACGGCAGAAATATTGCGTGCTGTTAACTAAAACGCTGACCTGAGATGGCTTTGTTCGGTTTGTGAGTTATGTTAAAGAATAGTGATTTGAATGTCATGAAAGGTCTTGTAATCTCAGTGAGCAGGCAGCAAAATGTCCACCAGGATCCCAGTGTTCGCTGCCACTTCTGGGCAGTTTGTGAATATCTGCAAAATGCTGTGTTCGGGCTCAGCATCTGAGTCATCTCCCTGCTGAGGGAAGCTGGCAGATTTTATAATGAAGATGAGAATGTGTAACTGTCCTTTGGTAGATGTGCACCCAGCATTTAGCAGATCGGGAGTTGAATCAGGGCAGGACACCCCAGGAACTGCAGAATAACAGGTAATGGTGTGTATTTGTCATCTTCAAGCCTTCCTCCAGCATCCAGGTGATGGTCATCCCTGCCTTAGAGCTGCCAAAGCAGAGGTCAGGGTAGAGTTTTGCTTGATAAGAAAACCTCGTTGACTGGTTTCTGGGTCTTGGGTCTCAAGGGTTGGTGCGAGGACAGGTGGAGGAACGCCTGAAGGCCATGTCCATACTGTTGGAGGCCACCTGGAAGCTCTCCAAAGCATCCATCATCTGGCGTTTGACCGTGACCCAGATCCCAGCCCTCCTGGCCCTGGTCGGCAGCTGAGACCAAGGACCAGGAACAGTGTTTGCTGCTAGCGATGCTGCAGACTTTGCGAGATTCACGACGTGTTGGTAATCTCATGAGGAACACCAGTTGCCTCACATTTCCAGACTGAAGAAGGTCATATAAAGTTCAGACAAGCTTTGGGAAAATATTTGAACTTCAGGATGTTTGTACGAACCCAACCTCTGACCTCCTGAGCCTCGCATTTTGCTATTTCATAAGTACCGAGGGACCAACCCATGTGTGCGTGCATTGTGGAAAGACGACCAAATTATTACAAGAATACAAACTAGAAGGGATGTGAGTGTGTTACTCTGGACTGTTGTGTCCCAGCGCTTCACAGAAGGAGAAGAAACACCTTGGATCTAGATAATGCTTCTGCCCCTGAACAAAATGAGAACTGTTACCCCTAGGACTCAAATAACTCAACCCCTACTTACTGTCTTGTGTCTGAGTACCCCTCTG
The DNA here is from genome assembly GCA_011057875.1 of Pterocles orientalis. NCBI lineage: Eukaryota > Metazoa > Chordata > Aves > Pterocliformes > Pteroclidae > Pterocles > Pterocles orientalis. The sequence goes on from WKFP01014388.1 coordinate 939,612, forward strand.
TCCCCCTGGAGCAATTTAGACACCGTGTTAAAAAAAAAACCCACAACATAGGGAAGACTGGCTCATTGTTTGTAGAGGGAAGGTGGATTTTATCGTGGCAGTGAGCTGGGGAAGCAAGCAGTAAAATGTAAAGGTGGCCTCGGGTTCCAGCGTGGGCTCAGAGGGGTGCTTCTGGCTTTTGAGAGACTTTTTGTGACTCTCCTCTGGCCCTTTTCCTCTTGTTCTGGAGGCTGGAGTCCCTTGAAACCAGACAGCAGAGTTACAAGGTATTTAAAGGTTATTTGTTGGATGCTGTGTGCATTTATAGATGCATATGGAAATGCTGGAAGACTGATGGAAAGAGGGAAAAGGAGGAAAAACGGAGTGGGGTTTGCATTTCTGCAGGATCCTTGCAGGACAGAGAGAGGGATGCCCACCAGGACATTACATTGATGCCCAGGACCAGGAGACTTGAGGGCTGGGGACTGTTCTCTCCGTCAGCAGCCCCTGCTCAGCCTGGCACTCTGCTTCCCAGCTGATTTTGGGGTCTTTGGCCACTGTCGCTCGCAGCTCTGCAGGAAAGCTGTGCTGCATCTGGCCTTGCAATCTGATCTCCCAGCTTGGTGAAGCATGGCTAGTGCGCAGACAAAAGCCTCCCACCCAGAACGGAGATGGGAGGAGGAAAGATGCTTAAATCTGGGAAGTTAAAAGCCCTTTCCGAAGGGCCCCGTTTCTTGCTTTTCCACTCAAAAGCAGCGTGCTGGGAAGGGTGCAGCAGTATTTCCCAACAGCTTGCTCCTGGTAGCTATAGAAACTTAAAACACAGCCACGGTAACAAAAATACATCTCTGCTGAAGCTTCCTTCCCTTGTGGGTTGTGGCCTTTCCCTGAAACCCTGCAAGACCCCAGGGAGCCTCAGCCTGGGGTCGGAAATTTTTTTTGCCGGTTGGAAACGAGCGGTGTAATTTTGTTAGCTCGAAATGGAGAGACGCAGAGGGAAAGCAGGGAATATCGGGAACCAGCGGGCATTGACGCAGGGGAGAGATCCGATCCTAAACATTGCATTTGTGATAGCAATGATATCAGTACAGCTACGAGTTTGTTACCAGATAGATGGAAATATTGAAGCAGAAATGCTGCTGGGAGGGCAGGGATGCTGGAGAGCGGTGGATGCCAGGAGCAGCTTGTTGGCAGCATCCCGGCGGCACCCTCTTGCCTGCAGGTCTGTGGGTCTGGCCTCTGGCTCGGATCCGTGCGGCTTTGTGCCACGGTGTGAGCATCCAAATGGCTTTCAGGCTTTGCCGCACACCATGGGGCTCGGTGACCTGCTGGGACAAGGGGGGGTTCCCTCCACCACGCCTGATGGGCTGAGATATCTGCTGAGATGATTAGCAAGGGCACAGGTGGAGAAGAAGGGATTTTTTTTCCTGGCTTTTTAGGAAATGTGTGCTCATCCCAGGCAGGATGGTGAGTGGCAGAACCTCCCGAGACCTCCATCCCAATGTGCATTTCCCTGCTCAGCTATGCCCTACGGCTCAGCATCCCCGTTTTGTCCCAGATTAGGTGTAACATGAGGCAGAGAGATACCTGGAAAGTGCTGAGTGAACAACATATTTCATTGTTTGATCCCCCCACCCTGCAACAAATAAATAAATGAGCAAACCCTACTAGACATGGGATTTGTGAGCCACCTGAGTAATTCGGTTAAAAGGGAGCTGACAGCTTTTGCGGTTGGTTGTTTGCCTGCTTTGCTGGGGCTAGCAGAAAAAAACAGATTTTTTTTTTTTTTTCCCTTGTAGGGGAATCACAGGTGGCTTTCCCATTAGCATGGACCCATTGCATATGGATGATGCTTGGGTGGGCTCCAGAGCAAGCATGTTCCTCTTGCTGCTGGGCTTGCAGCGGGTACCAGCCGAGCTTCCCCTGCCAAGTGCTGCTCACAAGGGAAGGTGAAACACCCGCCCTTGCCCCCCATCCACCCCACTGCCTTGCAAAAGGCTCTGCCCTTCTCCCAGCCCTTCGGAGAGGTACATCATCTTCTGAACCTTTAGAGGGATGCTAAGGGTAGTGGGTGCCCAGGGTCAAGGTGAGACCCTGGAGGGCGATGCTGTCAAAGCAGGAGGGATGCAGGGATCCCAGCAGAGGTGATGTGATGGGGTAGGAAAAGAGGGAAACCCTGAAAATCAGCCTGGGAAAGGATCAGGTGTGGACCACAGAGGTGACAACATTGCAGGAGCTGGTGTATGGGAGAGCATCTCCCATAAGCCTGTCTTAAAAATACAGCTGTTCCCGCAACCGCCTGCGGTGTCTGTTCCCATGCATTGCTACACTATTGCCAGGAAGTTTTTCCTAATAATTTTCCTAATCGGTGTCTTTCTTTGCTTCAGATAAAGCTGATTTCCTCCTCTGGTAGCCGCAGCGGATGTGGAGAACAATAGGTACCATGGCTGCTCTGCCCACCCCGCGTGACGGGGGCTGTTATCCCGCTTCCTCAGCGCTGATGCCCAGACCTCCACTGGGAAAGAAACAGATTCAGAGAACCCACCCGAGGGAAAAGAAATACTCCAAAGAAGCGATTTGGAAAATAAATTTACAAAAAAAAAAAAAGGTGGAAAGCAGCAACTGATTGAAGAACAACGTCTACAGCTGTTCCAGGACATGTACAGCAAAATGTATGTATCCATAGCCAACTTTCATTTAAAAAAAAATAATTAATCAATTAATAAAAGAATCTCGTCACTGACATTTCTGTGAGCTTTGGGAGTTAAGAAGCAGCTGAGAATGATCAGCAGAGGGAAATCGTGACCTGGGCCGTGGAAAACCGCAGCCCAGGAGCCCTTTGCAGGGCAGAGACCTGCTTTGGGGATCCAGCCACTGCCGTGAAGCTGCTTATTGTGAAATATGCAACTGAACGTATCCAATTAGCACGCTGTCTCTGGGTAAAGTAGACAAAACCTGAGCTTGTGTTTTTTGTTGTTGTTGTGTTTTTTTTTTTTTTTAATAATAGCAGATGGTGAAAAGGTCGGCAGCCCCCGATTCTTTAATCTTTTCTGCATTGGCTGTTGTTTCCAGACCATGTCTGGTTGCTCTTTCCTGGACCAGCTCCAGCTCGTCGGTATTATCCTCAAGCTGTGGTGCATGGCAGTGAGTTGAAGCATCAAGCACAAGGGGAGGTGTCACCCCCACGGATGCACCCAAGGGTGGCCCTTGCACCTGCCCCTTCCCTTCTGAGCATCATCCCAAGCTGGGTCCCATCACAACCTCCTGAGCTATTTTTCGGGGGTTGTAGACCCCTGCAAAATCTATTCCCCAATTTGGATTTAGGTGTTAGTTACCCACCCAAAACACAGCTCTTTACTTCTCTGTTCTTACTGAATTGTGTCTAGCTCACTCAGAATAAATGCCGTGAATTTATTAAGATTGTTTCTCATTATCCGCCTTCCAAAAACCTTGCAGTCCTCACTGCCCAGAGTTACCCACCCACTTTGTAATGCACATTTTAGTCTGTCATCTGGGTTGCTAATGCAAATTCTGAATGTTTAGGTGCCCCTTTAGATACCCTCACAGCCTGGCAAGGGATGTGATAGCAGCTTGCTGAGCACAGGTTTTCTCCCCTCTGTTGTGCCTCCCCTTTATAACCTCACCTGGAGCAGGTTTCCCTTGTTTGTTTGCAAAATTGTCAGCCAAGACGGTGCCAGAAGCCTCCCTGGAGTGAGGATCTGTCACAGCTACGGCTTCCCTCCATCAGGCAGGCTGCTTTTCTTGTCAAAGAGTCAAAAGGATTGACAGGAATTTGCTCTTGAAAAGATCCCTGTTGGCAATTTCTCATCCCTCTGATCTAATTCTTCTAAATTGCTCAACAATTTGTACCAGTGGCTTTCTGGATGCTGAGATCCAGGTCATGGCTGGGATGCCCTGGGCACTGCCTGGATACACCACCTCATTTGGGTCTTGCTGATCCCAAAATGGGATCATTTCAGCACATTCAACTCACCAGTTCTTTGGTCGACAAAGGCTGGAGGGAACAAGTGACGTCTACTCCCCGTGCAGGCTGCTGCAACACCCATAGATTTGTTCTAGCCCTGTTTCCCAGTTTCAGCTGGGACAGAGTTCACTTTCTTCCCAGCAGCTGATGTGAGGCTGTATTTTGGGTTGGTGCTGAGGAGAAGCCGATCACACACTGATGGGTGGAGCTGCTGCCAGGACACTCAAGGACTTTCCAGCTTCTCTGCTGTGCCCGTGTCTGCAGGGGCAGGAGAAGCTGGGAGGGAGCACAGCCCCATCACTAGCCCAGGATTCCACCTCAGGGTGAGGACTGAGACCCAAACTGGCCCATGGGCTATTCCATCCCATGCCCGGCATGCCCAGGAGAGAGGTGAGGCTCTGGCCGGGAGGGCTCTCTCTTGCTCCAGGTCATCTTGGTCTCTCGGACACTTGGGCTCTTACCTCTTTTCTGGGATTGAGGTTTTGGGACTCTCCTAGCTCCAGAATCATTGGCTGGGAACTTGCTGAGCCTTGGTCATGGGGTGGTGAGCAGTTTCACTCTGTGTCACTCATTTGTATATTTGTACACCTTACTACTATTATCATCATTATTATTTCCACTATTATTGCAGTTTAGTTATTAAGTTGTTCTTATCTTACCCCACGAGTCTCTTTTCCCTTCACCTCTTTAATTCTCTCCCCATCCGTGGGTGGGAGGAGGGTGAGTGAGCGGCTGTTGTGGTTTTTCAGCTACCAGCCAGGGTCAAAACTCCAACGCCCTGGAGGACAATCTCCCCGCTGTTGGGGCAGGGTGCTGTGAGGATTTTTGGGAGAAGCTCCCTGCTCTTTGAGGATGTAGCAGAGCCTTTCGATGCAATGTCAGAGGTTAATTGTGTTTAGGTATTTGGCGCTTGGCAACATTTGCGAAGGACAGAGAAAACATAAGGGGCCGGCGTATGTTCTCAAATGCTCCCTAACAATGTCAGCCGAGGAAGTTTTACATAGGAGCCGGAGCATATGGCATGCTTTATCGCTGCAATCCTCTGCCAGGACATGTGCTGTCACCTAATTATACATCCATATTTTGTCTTCTCTGCTTTACATCCTTGTATCCTTCAGAGGCACCAGCCATGGATCTTTTAGACGGAGCACTGAGCAGTGCTGGGACATCCCGGACAAGGACAGCGGGAAGAGGTTTTCCCTGCGGGAATCTCCTGGGTTTGGTTTCCACTCGTGCTGGTTGGCTTGCCAAGGAGCTAACACACCTCTTAGCTCCCATGTGGCTAAAATCCATCTGGACTGACTCCTGGGGAGATAAAAAGCGGAGGATAAGAGCAGTCAGAGGAAGTAAACGGCTATTTAACACGTTGTCTGTTCCAAAGTGACATTGTTCTGCATCGTTCTTACATGCTTGTCTAACTTGTTCTTAAAGATTTCCAGTGATGTAAACTTCTTTGCTTCCCCAGCCAATCTATACCGCTACGTAATTAACCTTGTCGTTAGACAGATTTCCTCAAGTCTCACCCGAATGTGCTCCACTTTAATTCACTGCTTCTTGTCCTACCTGCAGGAGATGTGGAGAACCATGCTCTTCTTTCTCCAAAAGGCTGTTATACCTCTGAGGACTGTTGGGAGGCCTTCCCTCAGCCCTTTTTCCCCGTTTTCTTCAGATCTTAAGTTTTCTTGGTCTTTGACAGTCTTTGTTTCACCCCTTTGGGCTCTTCCCCATTTGTTTGCATCTCGCTGCGATGGTACTCTCCAGCTGAGACCTTGCCAGGCATGAGCCATGCCAAAGGAAGACTCCATGTGCCTTAAACCCAACAGTTGTTTTAACTCATCCCATTTTTAATGTTTTTTTTCAGAAAAAAAACAAATCAGTGGCTCTCATAGCCCCGTCTTATTGGTGAAGAGGTGGACGGATGCTGCAGTGGAGAAGACAAGATGATCTGCCCATCGCGGTGGAATTTCTGCAACTCTTGCCTTCCAGTTTGGAAAAAAGTTTTTCCAAACTGGAAAAAATAAATAAATTCGTGATCCAAATGTTTTGTATTTGGAGTTTGATTTCAGTGATATTCTCAGACCTGCTTTGGTTTTAGTGTGTCTCATTTTGCAAGGATGAGAAGAACATTTTGTGCTGATGAAATTGTTCGGCTTAATTGCATGCTAAAAGCATGTTGATGTTTATATTATGTGAGTATTAATTTTAATCTCCAATATTAATCAGTAGCAATGTAAACAATGTATTGAGCATCAGCTTTGCCAAGTTGTATTTGTGTATCGTTTAATATTTACAACAGGTGTTTAATATTTTATATTGCGCGATAATGTTTCTCTGTTATTGTTCATTAGGGACGAGAAAAGAAATAAAGGGTTTAAACAGCAGCAAGGGAGTTTTGACTAAACATCAGGAGCACTTTTTCTTATGGGGATGGAAGCGAAGCACACGAAGACTTTGCCAGGGGCGGTGAGGAATGGCTGTGACCCAAGTGTCCCCAACCCACTCTGCTGCATCAGGACATCGCTCCAAGTCCCTTTTATCCCCATTTTCCCCCTGGGGAAGGGAAACTCTAGAAGTGGCAGCCTGTGGGAGGGATTTCTGACAAAATAGCCCTGAAAACTCATAGACTTGATTGCCCTAAAGGAACCATTCTCTTTATTTTGTAGAAAATGAGGAGGATTGAAGGCAAGATCTGGACTGGTTAAATTTTGCTTTAATTGGGGCATTGGGGTCATTGCAGTAGCTTATACATGAGCAGCGCAGAAAAGCACAGCCCAATTTCTCCTGCTCCCAGCATCACCTAGAATTTAGCCAGCTTCTCATTGGCTGGAATGACAACGATGTATCTGAAGTTGGATGATGGTATGTGCCTGAATATTGAGGCTAAAAACCTCTATATAATAAACTGTATTTTTTTTTCTAAAGCTGGCATCTAGCCCAGGCACAGGACCCATGGCCATCTAGCACGGGACCCATGGCCATTTTCACCCCAAATCTGCAGGGCAGAAGAACCTGGTACTGTTCATCTGTTGCATAATAACCTAGAGCTAGAAATCTGAGTCGAGATATCTATTCTTAAACATATAATACACTTTGGAACCTTTTTTTTTTTGCTTTCCAAGGGGTAATGGCCACGAGGTAGCAACGGCAAGGGAAGGACAGGATGGTGACAATGTCTGTGGAGTAGAGTGTCACGTCACAGGCTATATCTTGTGAAAGCTATGGGAAGAAGAGCAGAAAAGATGCTTTTCTCAGCCTCCGTGTCCCAGCAAAGGTACCAGTGGTGAACTCACAGCACCTTTATGGACCTTGGAGGAAGACATGACTTCAACGACCTCCAAATTACTGAGACACCCAAATTGCTTTTGAAAAAGCAACGCCCCTTCCTCAGCTGTTTGAGGACTTCTAGAAGTTTTTCCCACTATTTCTGTACCCAGTCCGTCTCTTCCTGGGAGATGCCAGCATCTGAGGAAACCTGGGCTGTATTTCTGCCTCGGTCTCTAACCCTCAGAGCTACAGCAGGACGGTTTCCTCGGGTCTGGCTCTTGATTTCCAGCACCGAAAAAGGGGGTTAATCCACACTGTTTTCTTCAAAAAGTATTGTGAGGTCTCATGCAAAGCGCTATATAGGAGCTAAAGAGCGTTATTATCTTTCACAACTGTGCTTTTGATATTTTTTTGGCTTTCAAACTAGAAGGTGGGGTTTTTTATTATTATTTTCCAGGAAGTAACTTAGTTAAATTATATTTTAATAGTGTTTCAGCAGACTTCGGTACAGGAAATAAAGTAGTCACAAGTTATGCACCTAAGCGCTGATTTGCATTATATTTCCCTACAAAAATATATATATTCGTTGTTGCTATGAAACCAGAAGTTTTGCTTAGATCAGATCATTTTGTTCTCATGTCATGGATAGAGAAATGGAACGAACAATGCACCGCTAATGGTTTTCACTTTAAATCTACTTAAAGAAACCTTTCAACCTCCCACACTTTCCAAACAAATAAGGTCTTTTTAAAAATGGTTTTGGTAAGTTTAGTGCTCCTAAAAGTGCCTTCTGCAGCACGGGTGGGAGAGGCAGCAAGAGCGGTGCTGGGGCTGCGCGTTGGCCCGGCAATTGGAGTTTCGCAATGATTTATGACTTCGTTCAGTTGAGGAGTGGTTTTGGATTGTGCGTCAATTCCCCCTTTCAGTACTGGGGTGCCCTGAGAGTCCTCCTGCTCCTGGGTCCTGAGCCCCTGGGGGAGCCCAACGTGGCACCAGGATGCTGGTGGGGAGATGTTGATGCTGAGATGTTGGTGATGAGAATATAATTTTTCGTTGAATAGCTTTTTCTGGTTGTATTTTTGAAGAAAGCTGTTATGAAAGTTTCACTTGACTCCTGGAGCTGAGTCTTCAAGGGTGGGGAAGAAAAAAAAAGAAGCAAAAGACTGGGATAAAATTGCTTTTGGGTGACAATGTGCCTGGCTTTGGGCAAGGCAGGCAGGTCCTCTGTTCCTTTTGGCCGCTTGTGTATATGTAGAGTGTGCATATGACTGTATCTCTGTATCTATATCTAACATATTATCTAAATCCAATATATATCTAAATATCATCTATACCTATATATAAATAGGTATTTATACATGCTGTATATGTACACTGTATAGCTTTGACTTTAACAAAAATTCTTGACTATATGCATATATACGTATGTGTGCCTGTGTGTATACATATACACACTTTTTGATATATGTGTATATATATTCACACATAAGCATGTTCCTGAAAAAGAACTCAAAGAGAGAACGTTTCTCTTGCTCCTATCCTCATTTATTTCTAATTGTGGATGATGGATTGTATTTATACGGTTTCTTCTAATCTCTTCTATTTAATACCAATATATCTCTGTAAGAATTCCTTGGAAGAGCTGAAGAACCATGGGCAGAAAGCTAATTTAGCCTCAGGACTGATTCGTATTCCTTCCTCGCTGCAGACGTAATAGAATGGGCTTGTAAAAGGGGTGTTTGCAGAAGACCCCCACCTGTTTCGGGGAGCAGCTCTGGGGGGTCTCACGAACCCCCATCTTTCCCCCATTATCAGGAGGAGGGTGGCTGTAAGAATAGCGAGTGCGTCACAGCCCGTGAAGGGGAAACGAGGCGCAGCAGCCAAAACTGGAATGAAAGTCTCTTTTTAGCTGCTGAACAGAAGATAGGAGTTAAAATATGCAAGCCCATGATAGAGCCAGCAAAATGTGCGCTTTGTTAAAATTAACCAGGGAGGGCTGTTCTCCATCCTTCCCCCGCCGCCGCTGCAGTAAACACCACGGCTCCTCTCCAAACAGGAGCTTATTTTTGCATTCACCTTGTGCAAGCTTTCACCCCACCATCCTGATTCTTGCAGGGACAATGTGCAACTGCAAAAGTCACCCCAGATATCTGCCCTGGTGTGTATATACAAACATATACATATATATAATTTTTTTTTACAAGTCTCTAGTTGTTTGCAAAACAAACTTTTGTGAACTAAAAAATCATGCAGAAAAAATAATCAGTGGGTAAACTTCAAGGTGTTTGGAGCAAAGTGATGCCATCTGTAAAATCATAGTGTTTCTAGGGCTCCTTTTGCTGATATAGATATGTCATGTCGTGAATTACCTGCTTCACTAGTGCAGTGCTCGTGGAAAATTTACTCTGTGGATTTAGATTGAGTTTGCGGGGACCCTGAGAGAACAGCCCCAAATATTAACCTGGTTCCTACCACTTCTTCTTTAAAGAGGAACATCATTAACCATGACGTAGCTCATTAAAACAGGGATGAAAGGAGAGGGCAGCTCCGAGTGGGGGGAACGAACCCAGCAGCGAGCAGGGCGAGGGATGGAGATGAAGGGAGATGTAATATCCGACACATGGGGCTCCAGGAGCTCATTGGTACAAGACATTTACAGGTTGCCCTTAAAATTTTGGGAAATGCTTTTTCTACTCAGGCAGCAGGATTTTCTGGGGAGGGAGATGCCTGTGAGTAATTTAGGATAGGGCCCATGCCACACGTAAGCCACAAATCCAATCAGGCCGTTTGCAAACTCTGGCATTAAACTTCCAGTAGTTATACTGGTTAAACTGGTGGTCTTGTCTAGATACAGAGAAGACAGCTATGGGTAAGGTGTCAGCTTTCCCTTTTGCATCCTCAAACTCCTGTAAGATGGTGTCCTCAGCTTTCGGGGCAGGAAAGGAGCAAGACCCACGGCTCTCCCCTTGAAACCAGTGCTGATGCCTGGCTGGTTTGGATGGGAGCAGGAGGGGGATTAGAGGATGAACTAAACAAAGCTGTTGTGATCAAAGCGAACTTCTGGGTTTGTCCCACTGGGGTGTGATACCTGACGTGGCTGTTTATATCTCCACGAGGTTAAGTTAGCATCATTATCCCTTTACGAATGAGTAGATATTACTGTGCTGCCTCTCAAAAAAAAAAAAGAAGCAATTACTGTATCTATTGGGCAGTACATTAAATGACACCATTTAATTACAGCCTAATTTATCTCTGAATGGAAAATATTTGAAATTGCCGTACAGTATATTATTCCATTCAATTACTGCAGATCTCTGTCCGTTTGCTGCCACAGATGAGCTCGGCTGGCAAGCTGGCCACGCACGCCAGTGAGTGCTTGGCTTTATCTCTTCCGTGCCTGGTGAATCAGCTCCAAATCCAGCCCCAGCAGCCTGATTTCTGCCTTCGATGGCCTTTCCAAGCTTTAGTGAGAGTGAGATGTTTTCCAGCCATCCCCAAACAACCAGGGCTGAGTTCAGCATCGCTGCTGGCGAGTCCTCCTGAGAAGTTGCATTTCTGGGGTTGCCTGAGCCCTTTGGAAAGCTGATACCAAATGGGATGCCTCATGCTTGGAAAAATTCCCAACTTATCTCCATAGTAGGCACTACAGGCGGTCAGCTTGGAGGCAATCATGGGAATCCCAAATGAAGCTGATATAAGATTCAGGAAGAGGTTGGAATGTCTTTAAGGGACGTGGGACGATATCCCAGCCCTACTGAGGTCAAAGGAGGGTTGACGACCACGTTCCTGAGGTCAGGGTTTCTCCTGGGGCCCCTGGTGAGGTCCCCAAGGTGAAATCCAACAGTGGCCCATCCTTTCAGTCTTCCTAGCAGAGTCACTTAATGCCTCAGAAGTTTACATTTCACAAAATTCTTTGTGTTTTCAGCCCCAGAAGCTCAACAAATTAAATAATCATGGGAAGATTTGCCAATTTGGCAGAAATTTGGGCAGAAAGAGCTGTTGCTGCTAGCCAAGGACAGATCGTTTGCTGTCCGTGCTGCTAACCAGTCACAAGAAATGTGCTTGCTTTACGTGTGTGTGACTAATGGACCGGTTAAAAAGGGCTTTAAAATAAATAAATAACATAGCTACGTCTCTGGCCATATGCTCTGGGTTGATGTTATGTCACGTCCCATTTAGCCATGCTGCGGCTGAAGTCCATGGCAGGAGGGTGCATTAGACACCGTAGCAGGCTGGCCACGGCACAGCAAAATTATCGGGGAGTTTAAGGAAGCCCTTTGTTATTAAAAAAAAAAAAAAGACAGAGGGAGAGAAGATTAAATTAATAAACTGAATTTATAATGTCATTTCTGGCAAGGTCTGCTGTCTGAAAGGGCAGACAGGGATGGGATTTTGTGCCATTATCCCACGATGCTGCCTATTGTGGTTCTCCCCCTCTGCTCTGTTCCCACGAGACCCCCCCTGGGGTGCTGCACCCAGCTCTGGGGTCCTCAGCACAGGACAGACACGGAGCTGCTGGAGCGGGGCCAGAGGAGCCCCGGAGATGGTCCGAGGCTGGAGCAGCTCCCGTGCGAGGACAGGCTGAGAGAGTTGGGGGTGTGCAGCCTGGAGAAGAGAACTACTCAGAAACAGCCTGGAAATGCTCTTCTGGAGCCAAAATCCTTCTCCAGCTGTGAAGATGCTGTAGAGCCCCATGTGGGCTGAGCACTGGTACCAGCATCTCCGTGGTTGTGACATCTCTGAACTACCCACCAAGTGGACTTCCTTGCAAAGAAAAATCAGGTTTTTTTTTCTAGATGAAGCAACGTTGTTCCTTTTTCTTCAACCTCGCAGTTTCTTTTTCATTACGGCTGGGAAAAGGGAACAGAAATACAGACTGAGGAGAAACCTGTCAGCATTCAGCTTAGCAGGGAATCTGGGGCAGGATTTTGCTCTTAGATCTGAACCGCAACTCTCGTCTTTATTAGAGAGGTTGACAACTGCGCTTCTTTCTCCGTGTGATAAATCTCCTGTAGTAAAAGGCTGTTCCCAGGTGGTGATCGCTGGCATATGGGAGCACACACGTGTATGAGCAAAACATCAGTACCCCCAACCGAAACTGTCAGCAGGCTGGGCAAAAACTCTTCAATTTTAACGGGGTGTGAAACATCACGTGAAATGCATCCACTCAATAAAAATCATGGGGAATGTTATTTTAAAATGAACTCTTTAATTAAGAATTTTTTTCTCTAGTGCATGACTTTGATTTGGTCCAGGAATAACAGAAAAAAAGCCAACACAGGCTATCTTAGTGAGACAAAAAAAGAGTATTGAAAAACTAGGGGGAGGGAGGAAGAGATAATTTAGGCTGTAAAGTGCAAATTAGCTTTTGAGATTGCAAAACCATTTGTTTGGGTTTTTTTTTTTTTTTTGGCTGCAGATACACTTACCACAAAGACACACAACTGCATTCAACCTGGGGAAGACCAGCTGGATGCCGAGGAGGTGGGGCAGGATAAGCTCTTTGCCCCCCCAGGGACATGAAGCTGTCACAGCTGTAACATATCTCTCAAAGCAGGTTAAATCTCCTGCTGGTGGTTGCTTATTTGTTCTGCATTTGGATGGTGTTGCTCATATTGGCATCCTCGATGGGAGGTGAGTGGGGCTGGGAAGTCTCTCTGTGTCCTCGCCTTCTTCCCTCTTGCCATGCCTTTCTTCTCCTTCCAGCTGCAAAGCTCATAAAACACCAACCCCATGCAATTTGCAAAGCCTTTAATTTAGAAGACTATCCACAAATCCCATCAGCTTGATTTTGCCACGGATGGGTTTTTCAGCTATGTTTGCTGCTCTTGCATTTTTTCTGGGGTTTCTGCTCTGAATCCCCTTAGACATGTGGTCAGGGTTTGCTCTGGGGACCACATCTGCCCCGAAATCTGCTATATATTGCCTATATATTGCCTGCCTGCAATGTCTGTGGGCTATGTATGGTCTATGTGCTATAGAGCTACATATTAGTATTCCAAATACATTTACAGACAGTAATTATTATATGCCATAGTAGTTTTTTTCCTAGAAACACTCAGCTTTGGTTTATTTTGTGAAGGCAGCTCCCTAAGCGCATCTTTGGAGGGTGTGTTGTTTTCCCGAGGTAAATAGTCTAACGTCCGCGCCGGCTCCTGCTCGGAGCGCATTAACGTATGGATTACACGTAAAGCCAGCTGTTACGCAATGCCGCCTGGATTACTGCCTGATCAACCCCATGTAAGCGCGAAGCTTTGCAAAGCCAAAGGCGTCTTTAGCAACCCTTGAGTGACAGTTACCGATGCGAGGCTGCGATGGTTAAAGGCTCAGGCGCCGCGGTTTTTAGTTTTCCATTTCAAATAACCCGGGGAGCTGAGCCACCAGCCCTCCCTCCCCAGGCACACACCTCACTACTGGGTGACCATAACCTGGGGGGAGGCATTTGCCAGTTTTGGCAGCTGGGGCATGTCCTGGTGGGGATGGGTGGGGGCCCATCCCTGTCTTGGGGTGCGATGCCATTTTGCAGCATCCTTGGCGACTCCTCCGTCTGCTCCAATGATATCTGACTGATCCGTAGTTACGCAGCTGGCATGAGGACTGCTGTAAGGTTATGATGTCCGCGTGACCTTTTTTGTCTTCTTTTCCCCCAATCCAACCACACTATCTGCTTTCCCCCCAAAGCTTTAATAGCGCCGTCCTTTGCCTTTGAGGACTATGATGCTAATTGGGCTGGAACAGAGGCTTTCATTACCAAATGCAATAGCTTGCAAACAGAGTGATGCCAATTATTTCCCTATCAAATGCAGGATTATTTAATCTGAGGCTGGATTTTGGAGCCAGCAGTACAGGGGGGGTGGGTATGGTCCACAAGGTCGTCTGCAGGGACATGGGGCTGCTGCTGATGAGCTGGGAGAGGGGCGTGGGCAGGCATTGCCTGATTTTCAGACAGGTTTTTGGTGGCTAAGGAGGTGTCAGGTCTGATAAAAGGTGATCTGCTGCATGAACCAGCCAACATCAAGGTTTCCTGACGCTGAGGTTTAGCTCGTTCGAAGGAGCTGTGTGTGTCTGTCGTGGAAAATGAGAGAGCCTGGAATTGCAATGGTCACTGGTAACGAGAGAGGTGCTGGGGATATTAATCTTCCTGCTCTCAAGGTTAAGCTTAATTAACCTCTCGCTATTAGATGCCAGGATGAAGCCTTGCAGGAGGGATGAAGCACCCAAAGGCTGCTGGTTTCCATCCCTTAGAGCAATGGGGACTTTTTTTCCAGCCTTACCCAGGTGATTCGGTAACATCCTTGCCTGGTCACCACAGGAGCACTCAGAATCCCCGTCTTTCCTTCCTGAGCTGGGACCAAGGGATGCAAATGGTGAGGTGACATAACACTGATGTACCTGGGGTGCTGCACCCAGCTCTGGGGTCCTCAGCACAGGACAGACACGGAGCTGCTGGAGCGGGGCCAGAGGAGCCCTGGAGATGGGCAGAGGCTGGAGAACGTCCTGTACGAGGACAGGCTGAGAGTTGGGGGTGTGCAGCCTGGAGAAGAGAAGGCTTCGGGGAGACCTTCCAGCACCTTCCAGTGCTGAAAGGGGGCTACAGGAGAGATGGGGGGGGCTCTGGATCAGGGGGTGCAGGGACAGGACGAGGGGGAACGGTTTGAAGCTGAAAGAGGGGAGATTGAGATGAGATGTGAGGAAGAAATGTTTTCCTGTGCAGGGGGTGAGGCAGTGGCCCAGGTTGCCCAGAGAAGCTGTGGATGCCCCATCCCTGGAGGGGTTCAAGGCCAGGCTGGATGAGGCTTTGGGAGACCTGGGCTGGTGGGAGGTGTCCCTGCCCATGGCAGGGGGTGGCACTGGATGGGCTTTAAGGTCCTTTCCAACCCAAACCATTCTATGGATCTATAATTTAGGAAAAGCAAAATTTCCTAGCAGGGAAGGATTTGGGGTTGCCATCACCTCTCCAGGTTGGCAGAGCCAAGCAGCAGCTGCAGAGCAAATGCAGTAAAATATGCTTGGTCCAGGGGAAACATGGCTCTAAGCTGTTGTAGGGTATTAGGACCGCACAAAGCCGGGCTGTGCAATAGGGATAGAAACCTCCGGGCTGTGCGGTGCCTGCAGAGCAAGACCTTTTCTAATCCCTGACCTCTGTGCAGCTAACGCAGGAGATTAAGGGAGTGAGGACAGATGCTTCGCTCCTGCAGAAACACCCGACTTGGCTGCTGTGCCACACAGC
>WKFP01014388.1:966673-979533 GCA_011057875.1 Pterocles orientalis
TAGGAAAAGCAAAATTTCCTAGCAGGGAAGGATTTGGGGTTGCCATCACCTCTCCAGGTTGGCAGAGCCAAGCAGCAGCTGCAGAGCAAATGCAGTAAAATATGCTTGGTCCAGGGGAAACATGGCTCTAAGCTGTTGTAGGGTATTAGGACCGCACAAAGCCGGGCTGTGCAATAGGGATAGAAACCTCCGGGCTGTGCGGTGCCTGCAGAGCAAGACCTTTTCTAATCCCTGACCTCTGTGCAGCTAACGCAGGAGATTAAGGGAGTGAGGACAGATGCTTCGCTCCTGCAGAAACACCCGACTTGGCTGCTGTGCCACACAGCGGGTTTTGTCCTCCTAGAGAGCTGCTATTGAAGATGAGGAGAGAGGGGAAAGCAGCAAGGAATCATCTCTGATTAATCAAATAAGAGTGCACACGTCTGCAGGGATCAGATCAGCCCTGCGCGGGAACGTGAGTGCCGCCGTGCTGGATTAAACCCCTGTCTGTCTCCTTCAGCATCTTGCACTGATACTGGCTATGGGCAGATGTTTCTGGGGAAGGTGTAAGAAAGTCCGGGAGCAGCCAGAAGCTCCCCCAATGTTTTTTCTCTGCCCAGCACAGGGGACTGTGGTAGCTGCTTTGCTCCGTGCTGCAGGATGGGCTCTATGTGCTCAGGGGTTTCTTTATTTCTTTTTTGGGGGGGGCGTTGCTGTTCGTCATCATTGCAACTGGCAGAAAATGCTGCAATACTGGCTGGCGGCTGAGGTTGCAAAGTGACCCATGACATCCTGTCAATAGGCACTGGGGACATGGTGGGGACAGCGGGCTCCAAGCCCAGGGCTGTGCCCTGAATGGTGCCACTTGCTCCTGGGGACACCACAGTGTTCCAGAAGCATGGACACAGCCTCAAAGTCCAGACAGGTCAGGGAGAGGAGCAAGGCAGTGGCTGGAAACCCTTTGCAGCATTTCTTTTGTATTTGAGGTTCTCCCTTTCCCCTGGTAGCCTGCACTCAGGAGGTTAAATCACTTTTTGCCTCCCCCTGGCATCAGTCTTGCTGGAGGCAAAGCCACAGCCTCCTCTGTCCCCAGCGATGGTCCCTGAGGACACCGGACGTGGATTTTTCTGAGCCTCCAGCAAAGGCAAACAATGGGCAAAGCTCCAGAGTGGCTGGCTGGGGACAGGCAGTGGGTCCCCAACACGTGGCCCTGCCTCAGTGGATAACATCCCTGCCTTCCGAACCTTAGGGCAGGTCCTTGGCTTCACCTGCCCCTGCTGTCACCTTATTGCCCTGTTGTTCTTTGCAGGGTGAAGGGCTGGTCCCCACCGCGCTGCTGCAGATGCATCGTGTGTTGAGCCTCCATGAGCACAGCTGTGCTGCTGAGATGCTGATTTTTTTTTTTTCTCTAGAAATAAGACCCGTCTTTTCTTCGATCTGCAAGGCTAATTGAGCAGAGGAATTGATTACCACAGCCATGAAAAATTTCTTATCTCTTTAAATCCATAAATGACTTGCACTGCTGTAGTCAGGAAATCCCTGTAAAGTCCCTGAAGTGTGTTCTGCTGGAGAGCAGAGATGCTCATGGGTCCGTTCTCTTGAGAAACACCAAACCCAGGGAACAATGCCCCATTGCCTGGTGCCTCTTCAGAGGGAAGCTGTGTTTTTTTTTTTTTTTTTTTTTTTTTTTTTTCTCTCAAGTGGCTCCATGTTGCTCCAACCAGCAGGATTTTTCCCTGGCCATAGCAGTGGAGACCACGGAGGCAGCTTGTTTTTTGCTGGGGATGAGGCTGATGCAGGGACATCTCAGCTCACTGGTGCCATTCACCCCTTGTTTGCCGTTACCCGCTGGCCTGAAATGCATGGGACTTGCCAATCCTATAAACGTGCTGAAAGCAATGAGAATCATAGATTCACAGACTGGTTTGGGTTGGAAGGGACCTTAAAGCCAATCCAGTGCCACCCCCTGCCATGGGCAGGGACATCTCCCACTAGCCCAGGTTGCTCAAAGCCTCATCCAGCCTGGCCTTGAACCCCTCCAGGGATGGGGCATCCACAGCTGCTCTGGGCAACCTGGGCCACTGCCTCACCCCCTGCACAGGAAAATTATACACTTGGTGGTGGGAAACTTGTCGCAGTAGAAGACCACAGTGCCAGGTATCTAATATAATGTATTTTAAAGGAATTAATGTATTTTAATATATGTATTTAGAATTTTTAAAAATGTATTTTAAATTGTGCAAATTTTCCAAGCTCCAGGAGGAAATACAATGAGCAGCACCATCCCTTGACACATTCAAACAGCTCTGATGTTTAAATGTTGTTTTTCACCACGAACTTAACTAGATAATCCTTAAGGTCCCTTCCAACCCCAACCACTCTGATTCCAACCCTACCTTCAGCACATCCCTCGCTGGCATGTGTGTGTGCAGCATCACACAGAGCGTTCCAGGCACCAAGCATCACAGTTTTAAGCCAGGCTTTGGGACACTGTGTGTGTTTGTAACGATTCTCAGGCCATTAGCAATTGCTTCATGTTGTGGTGGTTTTTTTTTTTCCCCACCAGGATATTATCAGTAGCAGCATAAATGGATGCTTTCTATTTTTTTTTTTCTAATGTCTCCTTCTTTGTGGGCAGAACCACATAGTGAGCAATCTGTGCGCTCAAAACAAGATAATGCAATGATACAGTGGACTCCCTGCTCGGCTGAAGATTGCTGGATAATATATGGTATTCTGGTGAGATAATAACCCGAAATGGAGCGAGTATTTCCCCCTGCAGTGTTTACATCAAATACTTAAGATAGCCCTTTGTTGACAGAGAAGTCAGAGGTGGTATCATCTGACTGGAGAAGAGAAAAATACTTGAAAAGGGGGGGAAAAAAGAGCTAGTCATGGAGATGATTTTATTTTCTTGAGCTCACAAGGCGGAGACGCCACGGGATGAAAGGGGCAGGAGGGAATTATTGGAGTTATAAAGTGTGGGCAGCAAGCTCGCTGCTGGGTGAGTTGATGAGCGATATGAAAATTAAATCCCTGGTCTGAGAACGCTATATGAAGATGCTCTCACTTGTGTTTCTTCTTGCTGGCTGTCAGTGGGTACCAGAAAATGGGATGCATGGCGGCATGAGTTTTGCCATAGGTGATGCCAGGCCAACACGTTATCACCTGCGTTATTCCTATGAAAAGGAGCAGACTTTCTAGGCAAGGAAAATACGGTGGCTGTGGTCTGCCTGCCTTCCCGAAAGCATCGGCTGTGTGCCAAGGGGAGACTAGAGACAGAGTTTGGGGGTCAGAGTTGTTATTGTGGGCTGGGGAGGGGCTGCAAAAGCAAGGGGGTGATATAAAACAGGGTCAAATGCCGTATTGCAAGGGGTGAGCTTGTGCATTTAGGGGATGAAGCAGATTTTCTGCTACACTCAGGGCTCATGCGTGCGAATTAAAAGGAGGAGAAAGATCTCGGTGCATTTGCTGTGTGCAATCAGGGAAAAGGAAGATGGGACCCTAAAGTGAAATGAGCAAAACAGAGAGAAGGAAATATTTAAACACTCTGCGAAACGCTGGGAAAACATCTTTGGGAATGTGCCATGGAATTCTGGTCTTTGCCCCAAAAAGGTTGAGTTTAAATGGCAGCAGGTGCAGCAAAGGGTGGCTGGGAAGGGCAGGGGAAAAGGGGCTGATTTTGGGTGAGGAGATGAAAAATATCCTCTGTGTTTGATCAAGAAGGTTGGGAGAGGACGTGATGCCTGTCTATAAATACAGCGGGGAATGTAAACACCAGGGAGGGAAGCAAACTGATTTAACTTGAAGGGCGATGTCAGCAGAAAAACAAATTGCTCTGAACTGGGCAGGAATAAATCTAAGAGGAGATCAGTGCACAGTTATAGGATCCTGGGACAAGCGGGGCTAATAGGATTGTCGGGGTTGAAAGACCTCAAAACTAATTTTGAGGCAGAGCTTGTTAAATTGATGAAAGATCTGACAGGGCTGTTTCTGCCGGCAGCAAACTGGGGGCTGAGCTGGGAAATCCCTTTTGGTGGTGTATTACCATGAGCTCCCTGACTTGCATCCACAGCGTCCTGGTGACCCTGAGCTCATGGTGATGTTAGTGGTGACTGTTAATAGCACCACATGATTTTTAAATTTTTTTTCCATGCCTATCACATGTTATTTGAAAAAAAAATTGGACTATCTGAAAATGCTTCATTGCAGTGGGCTGGATGGATGTCAGGGTTAGCATGGGGGCTTCCAGCAAGGTCCCTGCTCTACGTACAGAGTGACAACAATGCAAAGCCACCTATAAATGGGCTTGTGCGGGTCCTGTGCTGATGAGTTAAGCAATGGCAGAAACGCTGTTATTAGTCCCTGAGAGCTCAGCAGATTTAATGAGCCCGTGCACGGGCTGGGTGCGTGCAGTGCTGGGCAGCCGAGCCGTGCCCCAGCCATGCTGGGAGCTCCCAGGGCTGTTTTGAGGAGTGTGTAGAGGGTAAGAAAACCAGCGCAGCTTCAGCTGGTGGGGCAGGCATGGACTGGAGGAACTGGTGGGGTTTGGACATTACAGAAATGGGACAAGCGATGCTGTACCCCAGGGGTGGGGAGGCAGTGGGAGCTTGGAGGGACAAGGATGAAGGATGCTCGTGGTGGAGGATGCTCAGCTCTGGCTGGGAGAAGGATGCGTGGGCAGTGTGGGCACAGCAAAACCGCTCTGAGCTGCCATGTACTGCTTCTATTATGGGAGTCAGGATATTGCATTAGTGCTTTATAAACAGTAGCCCAGAAAAGGGCAAAACTAATTTTGCCCCCCCACCCAGTTAGTCTGAATATTTCCTGCAAGCTGAGACCCTCCAGCCAGAATAATTGCAAAGTCGTCTTGGTGGTTTATGGGGTGGGTCCGCGCAGGCAGGTTTGCGGGCTGCCAGCCACACTTGGGATTTCGGGAAGGGTCATGCAAGGGAAGCAGGAGAGGCTTCCCTGGGGGGAAAGGGTATTTGTTCCTCAGCAAGAACAGACCTAGGAATGATTTCCCTATTTTTTTTTTTTTCCCCCTAAGGATTTTCAGTTTTGTTAATAGGACAATGCTTGCAGATCTGTGAATTTGTTGGGCTGGAATACTCTGAACCTGGTGATGAGGGTGTTAGGAGAAAGTGTCTGGGAAGCTGCGCTGTTTGGACACAAAGGGGTTTGCTAGAGCTTATGTGGGGTCACAGCAGCCTAATTGTGATTGAAAAGAAAGGCTGGCTTTGTAAATGGGCTGGGTTGCAGACAAAGGAAGAAGGTACCTGGAATGTGCTGTGGGATGTCCGATACAGCTTTAAATGAGCATGTAAATGAGATGGCTCTCATTATAAAAGGGTAAGTTTGATGAACAGTTCCTGAGAGCTTTCCCCACAATGATGCCTTTGACTTATGCTGCCCATCTTATTATGGGAGGACAAGGAGCCTGGGCGGGCGGAAGGGATAATGAACTGCTGATAACACTGCGTGTTGGAAGAGCACGGCTTTGATGCCAGCAATAAAGAGAAATCATTTCGCCTCTGAGCCCAGAGCCTGTAAATCTGTGAATCGTCACAAAGTTTAGTGTGGCTCCTTGGGAACACGGCAAAACCCACCATTGGGCCCTGGGGGGGGTGAGGTTTGTCTGAAAGTCAAGGTCAGTGTGGAGTTGGTGAAGATTTTTGGCAGGTCTTGTGCCTAGGGTCCTGCTGGGACCGGCATGGGCAAGTGAGTCTCTTCTGGGTGTATTTGTGGTCAAACCCAAGTTTGTATGGGAAGGTCCAAATTTTTCCCCAAGAACACCCCAGTGCCCACGGTTGCTACCAGCCATGGTGCAGGACTGGTCAAGAGTCATCTCCCTGCACTTGGCAAAGTCCTTGGGATGAGGCAGACTTTTTTTTTTTTTTTTTTTGTAGAATCAAAGAATGGTTTGGATTGGAAAGGACCCAATCGAGTCCCAAAAGGGTCAAAGCATCATCAAGTTCCAACCCCCTGCTGCCACGGGTGGGGACACCTTCTGCTAGACCAGGTTTCCTGCCTGAAATCATCTTGACTATTAAACCTCAAGCTCTAGACTTTCTCAGTCTCGTGATATCACTTCAGGTGCATAAGATGGTTCCCCTTGAACATCCTACTTGCTGGAACAACTGTGTTTCAGCCCAGCCTGTGTGTGCAGGCTGTGTGTTCCAGCCCAGCCAAGCGCAAAGGCTCTGGGGAGGTGAGCAAAATCCCATTTATCTCTTCTGAACACCAACAGCTGGACAATCAGAAATGTCCATCACGTTTAGAAGAAGGTTAGAGCAATTCTCGCAGGGGATAGATTTTGCTGAATAAGATGTTTTTTGTTACCAACTGAAGATGAAAAGCCTGCTTCTCATCAGGAGGGGTTCAAGGCCAGGCTGGATGAGGCTTTGGGCAGCCTGGGCTGGTGGGAGGTGTCCCTGCCCATGGCAGGGGGTGGAACTCGATGATCTTTAAGGTCTCTTCCAACCCAAACCATTCTGTGATTCCTGGCTTCAATGGTCATCTCCTCTGGTTTATCGGAAATCTTCTAACAGAGAAGAGGGGAGCTCTGGGGGTTAACTGGGTGAGTATCTCTTTATGGGATCTGGGCTGAATCCCCCAAGTGAGGTTGCAAAAGGTTCCCTGAGCTCCTCTGCTCTCCTGTTAGAAGTATTAGGGTTTGAGACATATCTCCAGCCAAACGTCCCCAGGTGATGTAGATGTTCATGGTTCTCCTGGACAGGTTTTATCTGGGACAAGGGGGTTGATAACCCTGAGCATCTGTGAGTGCATCAGACCCCAAACACTTTCCTTTTGGACTCATATTCAGGACCAGAAATGAAAAGCTGTCCCACGCACTCTGTGCTGCTTTTCCTTGTCTCTCCTGCATCCGTGATCTTTAGCTGTGGGTTTGTCAGGGCCAGGACTGTCCCTTGCAGTGTCTGTGCAGGTTTAGGCAATGAGGTCCCAGCACTGGTTATACCCCTCAGCAGGAGTCGAAATTCCCTTAAGCTGGAAACCACACGAATAAACCCTTAAATTGCAGCAGACCCTAGGCTGCTTTCCTGACTGTGACTACAGCAGTTGGCAGCCCTGTCATTGTCACTGTAATTGTAGGGGACTTGAAAACCCTGAGCCCTGCCAGAAGCATAACCTAATCTTTTCTGAGATGTTGCTTTTGGGGGCTGAGCATGGGGATTTGCTCTTCTCACGGTGGCAGGGGAGCAACCCTGAGCCCAGTATCAGCAGTGAGGGTCCAGGGGCTGCTGCACCCTCCCGGTGTGTAACCAAGCGCTCAGGTAAGGCAGCACGTAAGCTTGTTACAGGGGCTTAGTCACCAGATGGACGAGCTGTTCCCAGGTAGATCTTATTTTTCATTAATATGCCATTAGCCTCATTTGTGTATCCTGCTCACCTCCCCAGATCTTGTTTCTTCTCCCGTCTGGTGGAGAGATTGTGTTTCCAGCTCAGCATGCCCTTGGCATCCTCACCTCCCCAGCCAAAAACAGGCAGTGAAGGAGGTTGGACTGCTTGGCTATGGCCATGCCACCCTGCCTGGGGCTTGAGAGAGGTCCCAAATGTGGCACTGGGTCACAATCCCAAGGCTAAAGGGAAAGACACTTATCCCAGTGCTGGAGCACGGCTCTGGCATCCTCTCCCTCTGCGCAGTCGTGAGCAGCCCTGGGCAATGTGCCAGGCTGGATGGGGCTTTGGGCAACCTGGGCTAGTGGGAGGTGTCCCTATCCATGGCAGGGGGTGGCACTGGATGATCCTTAAGGTCCCTTCCAACCCAAACCACTCTGTGACTCTATGTGATTTGACTGCAAGAGATGCCGAAGGTTTCTAAAGCTTCTCCAGGTGAGCTTTCCCAGCATTACAAAAAACCCTGGGAGCTCAGAGCCCCTGAAAGGGTGTTTGTGAGCTCTGAAGTGTGTCACCGCAAGGACAGGCGGGTTACACAAAACACCTCAACCTGCAGCACAGGGGAGAGAGATTCGGGGCCAGGAACCTGCTGGGTTCATCTGTAGCATCTATCAAACTCCTCTGAAAAACTAAAGCCTGGCAAAATCCCTCCTCCTGTGTCATTCTTTCTTAAATGTTTTCCATCAGTACATTTTGTTCTCCATTTTCCTTGGTACGTACTGAAATGGGAGATTTTTATAATGATTCACAGTGTTCTGCCGAGCTGCTTCAAGCAGCAACTGGGGAGTCTGTTAAATAGGCATCCAGCCTGGAATATTTTGTACACTATCTAAATGCAGCACGGTAATTAAAAGACATGCTTGAAATAGATGACAGAGGGCTTGGGGTTTGTTGTGGGTTTTTTTTCTCTCTCTTTTTTTTTTTTCTTTATCCCCAAGCGAGATGGAAAGGGGGGGTTGAAGTTGCGCTGAAGTATCAAAAGGCACAACAAGCATATTTTGAACAAATAGTATCCAACAATGCGGGCCGACGCAATTGCTTTCAAATGCGAGATGTTCGGTTATCACCCAGGGAACTTTCTGTCTGATTAAAAATAATTATTGCTGGCATTAAATCTGTTTAGAATTACTCAGCGCAATTCATCTCCTATTGCACGCAGCTACCATATGCCTGGTTTGTTGAGTGGAAAAATGTCTCTTTCGTTCAGATAAATAATGCTTTGTAAATATTTAGAGATGAATGTTCTGGATCAGTGAGCAGCTATTTTTTTTTTTCTGACGATAAATATGTGCAAATGAGGTTGTTTTTTGGCGGCGGCGCTGTTTGAGGCAGGCGCTATATGGGGCCAGATTAATCCCTACGTAACCGTGCAGGGGCCGTGCCCAGATGACTTACCATGGGGACAGCAGAAAGGTCATTTCAAGTGAGGTGAAAGCAACTTTTTAAAGATTTTAAATTGATTAAGAGCAGTATCTGCCATGCCTTCCAGCCAGCTGTGGTTGCAGGTACCAGGATGTTTGGCAAATGCCGTGAGTTTCCCGTGTTTCTGCTGCCAAAGTCTTGTGAGGACCCATGGGACACGGGGATGTTTGGCTGGGTTGGTGTTGTGTCTGGATCCGATCCCACTCCCAACACCTGGAAGCAGGGTTTGCTCGAGGAGGGGGACACACAAACCTCTCGGCATGCATCTGCCTGCTGCTGTCATAGGCTCGTGGGTCTGGTTGGGACCATGGGTTATTGCTCCTGAAATGATGTGATGGCAAGGGAGCTGACGCTTTGCATCTTTCTGTTTCTGCACATCAAAAGCGCTGCGAAGAAACCGCTCAGCTCGCTGCCAAATCCCATATTTGCTGAACACATCTAACCACCAGCACAGCTGCTCTGGCTGGGGCTGGGTGATTCATGGGAAGGGAACAGCGAGGGCTGTCAAAGGGTGCACGGAGTATTTAAAGAAATAGTTTTCACATGTAGTGCTTTGTCTAGAGGCTTTAAATGGGATGAAATCTCTCCCACCAGTGAGATAACAGGATTTGTGAGAGGTGGGAGTTCAGCTGGATGCATCCCTCAGCTTCTGAGATGCTTCTTAAGGAGTTGGGGTTCTTGGATAACCACATAGAGTCACAGACTGGTTTGGGTTGGAAAGGACTTTAAAGCCCATCCAGTGCCAACCCCTGCCATGGGCAGGGACACCTCCCACCAGCCCAGGTTGCCCAAAGCCTCATCCAGCCTGGCCTTGAACCCCTCCAGGGATGGGGCATCCACAGCTCCTCTGGGCAACCTGGGCCACTGCCTCACCCCCCGCACAGGAAAAAACTTCCTCCTAATATCTAATTTAAATCTAAGCATGTCCAACAGATTAACTTTTTTCCTTTGGGATATGCACAGGAGGGGAGATGCTGGTCCCAAGCCTGCCCGTCATCTTCACTGAGGTCCTGCCACCTCTTTGGTTCCATCTCCTTTTTCTTCCAGGCAAATTGGAACAGGCAGGAGATCTCGGTCCTGCCTGACTCGGGCTGACCGTCTTAGCGAACACTCTTTGGGTGTATATTTGCTTTGCATTCGATTAAAACGCAAAGGCAAACAATGGGCATTAATGAATTCGTTCGTTTATGATGACAATAGGTTTTTCGAGTCCTCCAATTGATTTGCCAAGCAAGCTGATCAAAAGAGCAAACCTTGCACTATTTACCACCCCGAGCCTAAATGTAATATCTGAATCAACAGAGCTTGTTTGCTTTTTAAAATTCAAACGAGGACGACAATAATTGCCTTTCCAGGAAGCCGGTGGTCCCCTGCGGGAGGGGTTTTACCCACCCCTCAAAGAGATGTTGAGGCTTGGGGCCAACCTGAAGGACCTGGTGTAACTCCTGTTTCCCCCAGCTTCAAGGTCTGCACTAATGCACATGGGGGCAGGCGAAGGGTCAAGCTGTGAAAACTCGAAACCAGAGCAAAAAGGCTTTTGACAGTCAGCTGAGTCATCAACTCCACATGGATAATTAGACACAGTTCCTAATGAAAGTCATTATTTACCTTGGAAAGTAGGGAGACTGGGGTCCTTGCTGGAGTGCAGGGCTTGGCTTTGAGGTGTTTTCTGGTGATGCTGAGAGAGAGGACGGGTGGGAAATGGAGGCACATGGTTCCTCTGGGTGCCTAGAGGAAGAGAAAATAATCAGAAATTAAGAAATAGGAGCTATTGGGAGTGTCGGTGTCACCTCTATGCTCCAGGGTTTCCTCCATGCTGTCCCATGTGCAGTGGCAGCCGTGGGTTGGAGGGGATGAGCAGTGGGATCCTGGCTGAATTTAGGATGGATAGAAACCACCCCTGTGAGGGTTAATAAAAAAAAAAAAGGATAAAATAAATTCCTTTCTCTGTCTGGAATATTGGAGACCACTGGCTATGCCTCTGCCTCCACGCTTGCCCCGAGAGCAGATGGAGCAAACCCATCCTCTGCTTTGCTCCGAATTGCAACAGCACACTCAAGCCTGGACCAAAGAGGCAATTACAAAAGCAAGTCAAAGCCCTGATTTAAACCAGCTTGTTTAAATATTTTTGCGCTCCCTGTGGTTAGATTCCAGACTTTTTGCTCCCTGATTACTTTAGCCTGGAAAAAAAAAACCCCAATATGTCGGAGGGCAAGAAGAAAGACCTGATTCACTGCTGAGAGCACGGCGCTGCTGAACACAGGGTGCTACAGTTTCCCCAGGAATGCTTTCGGGTCTTAAAATGCCCTGTAGTAAATAAAAACAGCCGAGGATTGCCAAGGAGGGGGGGAGATGATGGTAATTTTGCCTGAGTTAATGAGTTGCAGGATGCTGTTTGGGAGAGTGGTGTTTGGGGGATGGCCCCTGGCCGCAATTAGTTGTGGTCGTTAATGAACAGACCTTTTGAATTAATTTTGCTTAGGATCCTGAAGGGACTTGGGGTTTTCTGGGCACCCCTTCCCTACTCACCCAATTCAAGGGATCAGGAGGACCCTTCCCATCCTCTTTCTCCTTCTGAAGCGGCGGCTGCATGGGCAGGGGGTCTCTGGGGCTGTGCTGGCTCCAGGGCTGGCTCCAGCTTCACCCACAAATTATTTACGGTTATTATTGGATTCCCACTGCAGCCAACTCCTGGGGTCTTCGGGGCATCTGGTGCCGTGGAGATGCTCAGTGAGTAAAAACCTCCCAGCCTGCTCGTCTTGATGTACAGACCTTTATTTTCCCTCTCTTTTTTTTTTTTCTTTTTCTTTTTTTCTTTTTCCCTGCAGCCAGGTATGTGCTTTCAGGAACCCCTTCAAAAGCCACAAATTTTGATGTCCAGAGAAGAGACTGGGGAGATCTCCCCCATACCCTAGACAGGCACTTCTGTCCTTCTCTTTTATTGGGGACATCAGGCCTGGCTGAAAGCCCATTATGGCCACAAGCATCTCTCCAGGGCTGTGGACCAGGCTGAGGATCAACATTTTTTTTGCAGAAGATGATTTTTAGGAGGAAGGAGGCAGCTGATGCCAGCGTGTGCTCTTTCCAAACAAAGATAAACAAGGGTGCCCCAAATAACTCCGTTCTTGCGGAGGGGTATTTTTAACTAGCAACACGACACAAAAATAACACAGACAGCTGGAAAAAAAAAAAGGGAACGGCTGCTTTGCTGGGAGAGGGGTTTGCTGCCTTTCACGGGGAAAGCAAGAAGCATCTTTTCTGCCATCCTCTCCCAGGTCTCCAGTAGCCCCGCCGTTCCCAAGAGGTGCTACTGCACAAATGCAATGGATGTTTTTAAATGGCTGCTATAAAAGTAATCAAGGTTGCAAGGTCAGGCTTGGGTAAAAACATCTCCCAGGAACCTGCTTCTAGACCTAAAGAAGGTCTAGACCATGAAAGAAGGAGTCTGTTTGGTGGGTCCGTTTGTCCAGAGATACCTTGGACATCTTCAGAAGGCATCAAATACAGCTCTGACCCTGTTCCAGGGCAAGAAATGACTTTTTTTGCAACATGCCTGCCTGCAGCCTGCCTTCTCCACCCTGCAGTGGAGCCAAGAGCCCCCCCTGGACCATGCTGGGAGAGGGGCTGAGCCTGCCCATGGTGGGGAGAGGGCTCTGACATGTCCTGGAGGGGGGCCGGGGTTTTCTAGCTGTGATTTAAGCCTTAACAGCTTTGGGGTAATTTATGTACATGCTTTTCAGCTGGCTTTTCCCTTAGTAAAGGGCAGGATATGAGTTGGGGTAAGTGTGGGATGTGCAGTGTGGGGGAAATTTTGGAAAGAAGCTTGGACCCCCAGGCTACGTAAAGGATGTTATATCTGGAGAAGCAGGCATGTCCCCACACAGGAACACGCACACAAATATATATGGGAAATTAAGCCTCTCGCATGCTTGTCAGAGCTTCGTTTGTGGAGAGCAGTCAGGAAAAAGAGCAGTTATGGAGGAAATTCATGGTCCATGCTCATGTAGCAGCCCTGTGCTGGGGGGAAAATCAGGGCTCTG
>WKFP01014388.1:988522-1008706 GCA_011057875.1 Pterocles orientalis
CCTGCAGTGGAGCCAAGAGCCCCCCCTGGACCATGCTGGGAGAGGGGCTGAGCCTGCCCATGGTGGGGAGAGGGCTCTGACATGTCCTGGAGGGGGGCCGGGGTTTTCTAGCTGTGATTTAAGCCTTAACAGCTTTGGGGTAATTTATGTACATGCTTTTCAGCTGGCTTTTCCCTTAGTAAAGGGCAGGATATGAGTTGGGGTAAGTGTGGGATGTGCAGTGTGGGGGAAATTTTGGAAAGAAGCTTGGACCCCCAGGCTACGTAAAGGATGTTATATCTGGAGAAGCAGGCATGTCCCCACACAGGAACACGCACACAAATATATATGGGAAATTAAGCCTCTCGCATGCTTGTCAGAGCTTCGTTTGTGGAGAGCAGTCAGGAAAAAGAGCAGTTATGGAGGAAATTCATGGTCCATGCTCATGTAGCAGCCCTGTGCTGGGGGGAAAATCAGGGCTCTGTGTTACTGTGATGTGAGTCAGCTTCTTCCCTCCGCCTTCCCCTCTGGGATGAGTAATCCAGCCGTGATAACCTTTAATGAGTCCTGGGGACTGTCACACAGCTTCATATTTAAATGCAGCCTTGTGTTTTATTAGCAGAGCCCAGGATGGAGACAAAGTGTTGGTCTAGGAAACGTGGAGCTGTCTGTGGGGGGTTCGAAGGAGACACCCCCCCCCCCCAAATAGATGCATTCAGCTCCAATAGCAGTATCTGCATTCGGTGGGGAGGGAGCCTCATCACTCTGCCTTGCTGAAGTTGCAGCAACTTCCAGTAAATCTTATTTGTCTCTTAATGCTGAAAAGCTCCAGCAGCTCGGAGAGGCATTGCCGCAGCGATGCAGCACCTGGCGCGAGCTTGGAAAGGGATGTCTGGCTGCAGCCTGTCCCTGGAGCAACCCGGTGGCAGCAGCAAGTCAGTCAGAGAGCTTGGGGACCAAAATGCACATTTCTGACTCAAAACTGACCCCTCTATTTTCTCAGGCTGCGGGCTCTTTGCGGGACAGGTTGCTTTCATGGAATCGTAGAATCATTTAGGTTGGAAAAGACCCTTCAGGTCATCGAGTCCAACCATAAACCAAACACTGCTAACTCCACCACTAAACCATCTTCCTAAGCATCAAATTTCTGGCTCCTTTTATTTGTACAACAATTTGGAGAGGTAAGTCCTGGCCTGTGAGTGGGACGTTTTGTGGTTCTGGGGTGCAAATCGCGACCTCGAGCATGATGGGCTAAGTCCAGTGGGTGATGAGATTTCCCTGAGCTGCTCCTGCACTTTGGGTGAGGGTAGAGAAACTCGTATCAAGACTTCTTCCTTACAGACTTGCATGTAAAGCATCTATACCACATAACTGATGTGCCATAATTGCACTCAGATGGGTGAATCAGAGAAGCGAGCAATTTATGTCAAGCTTTCCCCTTCCCCCTTGCAAATTATAATGTACCATATTGTCATTATAGGATTATGATTATGTCTAATAAGTAAGAATTTTGGGTCCTGGCAGCTCTTTAAACTTCACTGCGGTGATTTCTTTGCCTGTCCTGAGGCAAAGGCAGGCGGCAAAGTCATGCGGACAGACAGGGCTGTGTGGCCACCCAAAAGGAGATGGCTTTTGGAGGTCAGAAAGAAAGGAGCCGTTGTCCATGCACGTCTGCTGCCCGGCATGGGAAGGGCTCAGTGGTCAGCAGGGCTCATCATGTGTCAGATCTGAGCAGAGTTGTTGCCCTTTGATTTTGAGACCGCGGGGTTTGTTTGATCCCGTGGGGTAATGCCCAGCCCTGTGTTGGCCATCATGTAGAGCAGGGATGCTTCAGTCTTTGAAGTCACGGGGTTTGGCAGAAGTGTGTGGTCATAGGATCATAGGATGGTTTGGGTTGGAAGGGACCTTAAAGACCATTGAGTTCCACCCCCTGCCGTGGGCAGGGACACCTCCCACCAGCCCAGGTTGCCCAAAGCCTCATCCAGCCTGGCCTTGAACCCCTCCAGGGATGGGGCATCCACAGCTTTTCTGGGCAACCTGGGCCACTGCCTCACCACCCGGACAAGAAAACGTTTTTTCCTCAGATCTCTATATTGCTTGGACAGTGGCTGGGTGACTCCAGGCTTCTCCTCAGCACTCTCACTGCTCAGGAGCTGTCCTGGTTGGGGAGCATAAAGCAGGTGCTATCTGATACGTTAAAATACAAAGAGCCTTTTGGGTGCCTGTGAGCTTCTTACTTAACTCTGTTTCTCTGCTACCTGCACAGCCCTGCATGGATTATTTAAATGTGAAGTCCAATTTTTTGTGGGTACTGAGCAGTTTCAAAATATGAAAACCTCAAAACCCCAATATCACATTAAAAAAAAAAGGGGGTTTTTTTTTTTTTTTTCCCCTATAATCTGCTGATTTTTTTCAGTTTCAGTCTCAAGATCTTGAGGGGCTTGGTCTACACTTGAGCAATTGCAGCTGATAAAATGAGATTTGAAGGAATAATATCTATATTTCAAATCTCTGATATTCAGTTATGTGTCATTTGTTTGAAAATTGAAGCCACCTCCTCCCCCAGATCTGCTGCTAACAGTGTTGTTTTAATTTGGGCTTGTTAACGGGCTGTGTCATTTAAAGACAAACCCCTCTGAAGCACTCCCCATCACTTCGAGTCCCTCATCAGTGCTAAGGACTGTCCTGTCTCTGCCGAAGGAGGCAGCTGGAAAAAAAATAATAGAGCCAAGCTAGAGGTGCATGTCTCCATCTCAAAGAAGGGACTTTTTATGGGTATGAGTAGCCAAGAAATCAGGGGTCTGTGCACGCCTGTGAAGATGTGTGTCTTTGGGAAGTCTGTCTCCTTGCTGGAACAGCCCTCAAATCCCAAGGTTTTGGTGGAAAGAATTGGGACAAAAGGGATCAGTTTGGCAGCTGATGTTCCAGCTAGGATTTCTTCTCCAGAGATGTTATGTCCTGCAGCAGGATCTCCATCCCTGTGCTGCTGTGTGGTCTCAGTCTTCCCCCATGGCTCCTCCCTCCCTCTTGGAAGAAAGGTCCTACATCTCCTACAGCTTTCATTTATCCACCTCTCACCGCGCAGGACACAAGAGCAATGTTAAGCACATGCACGTGTCTCTGCTAATTTACGCTGGGAGCTCTGTGGCTTCTGGATGTTGCCGAGTGTTTTTTGCAAGCGGAATAAATATCATCCCTCCAGGATTTGGGCTGATAGCTTTATTCTAGGCATTTTTTTTTCCCCAAGGGCAAAATATAGAAATTACCCTTTAATTCTTTGCTGATATGTGTTCCTTCTGAAAAATGTTGCTTAACTGAGTCATGGGGAGAAGAAATACGTCTAGTTGCAGAGTCGGCTCCCACCGCTTGGGATTTATGTCACAGGCAGCGTCATTCCATCAAGTCATAACTGCTGTGGGCACCTCGCCAGCCAGATAGGAAGTTGCATTTATCCTGCTGTGTGCATGCAGAACAGGTATCTTCACAATAAATCCAGTGCCAGTGCCTCACTGGAGGATTTTGTCTCCATGGTAGGAGGAATCTCATTAACATGAACTTCAGAGGGATCCAGCATTGCCAGCCAGAAGACAAATGCAGCAGTGCTGTCGTCATTTATCAAATGGAGAATGACCTTTGCTATCCATTAGGATGAAATGAAAAGCTTTTTGGGCTTTAACTTTGTTAAAATGCACGTGGCTGTCTTTTTGAGATCTCGGAGTCGGCGCATTGCTGAGATTAATCAAATTGTGCATTTTGCTAGCGCTTAAACAGTATTGTTATATAATTCAGTCTCTGCGTGATTCCAAGACAGCAGGCAGAAGGATCACACCGAGCCCGGCTGCAAAACCATCCTGCTGTGGTCAGCGGCTGAGGAGGCAGAAGGGGTCTGGAGCCAAGTGCCAACCTGATATTTTTAAGTCACATTGCTTGGATTCAGGTTACTTTTGGTCAGAATAAATATAAAATTGTGTGTGTATGCTTGGGAGAGCTCAGCTGAAGGAGACGGGTGCATCTCACTCCAGCCTGTTTTGGGGAAAGGTTTGTGTTTTTTTTCATATTTCACTTTGAAAAATCCTGATGTCCCAAGGAAAGGTGACCGTGCTGAAAAGAGGAAGAAGGTGGCATTGCTCTGCTGGCACAGCCATCAAAGGGGGGCATTCGCGGAGGGAAGTGGGGCAGGTGGTGGGTGTCTCTGCCTCTGTGCCCCTTTCCCTCCAGATGTGCTTTCCAGAGAACATCTGGAAAATCCTCTTTTCACCAGCTGTTTAAGCAAGAGACCTCAGGACTCTTGGACTGTAGTGAGAGAAGTACAGGTGATGGTTCTAAGCTGAAAGAGGTAAGATATAGGTTAGATATACGGAAGAATTTTTTTGTGACAAAAGTGGTGAGATACTGGAACAGATTGCCTGGAGAAGTTGTGGATGCTTCACCACTGGAAGTGTTGAAGCTCAGGTTGCTTTGAGCCACCTGATCTAGCGAAAAATGTCCCTGCCCATGGCAGGGGGTTGGAACCAGATGATCTTCAAAGGTCTCTCCCAACCCAAACCATTCTGTGATTCTAAAGCCTTGTAAATCCTCCTGAGCTCCTTGCACCCAATGGTCCTTGTGTGTGTCTGGCAGCACTTCCCCTCCCTGTCTCCCCACAAGCCCTCCCCTGCTTTTTTCTGCCCACAGTTGTGTGGGCTGATAATTTGGGACCACCCGTGTGGCCCGGACAAGTTTTTCTGCACAGCCTCTCCAGTATTTCTATTTTCCTGGCAATTCATCAGGTGAGGACACTTCTGCCGAGCAATGCAGGCAAGGCAATAAGATGGTGTCTGAAACCTAATCTTCACCCAGGAGCTGCACCCAACTCGGCATCCCTGGGTTTGCAGCCATCGCTGCTCCCTGGGAAGCTGGTTCCCGCTGTATTGCCAAGTCCCATCCCCAGCTGACTTGAGCAAAGGCAGAACAGGCTTGGAGCAAACAAAACCCAAAAAGGTCCACGCAGCTGTGTGAATTAGGTCTGGTGAAATCAGTTTGAGGTCTCACCTTACAGCTTCTCCATGTGGTGGAAATTAAAAACTAATATTCGGTCTCTGTTTAGAAACACTACCGTGTTTATAGGATGTAACCCAACCTGTATTTATTTCAGCATAGGTCTGTGCAGATGTTTTACGTAAGCCTATAAAGATCTTTTTTTGTCTGCTTAATGTATCTGCTTATTTACAAACATAAATTAAATCTAGTTTAGATCATACGATGTAACGGGATCCTGCACTGAAAGAACAGCAAGCTCTGTGTTCCAGCTGGTGGAGCTCAGCTTGCAGATAAGACCATAATACTTTTGCGTGTAGACAAGCCCAGAAGCAAACATATTTATACTTGTAGCTTTAATGCAAAAAGCAAGAAAAAGTAATGACCGTGAGCGCTGGAGCCTTGTAAATCAACAGAGCACCATCGGCTGGTCTGACAATAGCTGGACAAAGAGTGGCCAATACCTCCGTGGAAATCAATCTGTTAATGGACAGGTTTCCTTGTCTGTTCCTAGAGTTAATGTAAGTCTCTGCAAGAGAGAGGATTTAAAATGATTAGCTGGAAATACATCCTTGTTGGAGAGGGGTCTTTGGGAAATGTCTCTTTATCTGAAGTTGTGTGAGTTTTCAGTCTGCTGGTGGCATCCATGCGAATCACCTCTAAAGTGGACTGGATCCTGGATTTGTGGTGTGCTAAATGTCACAGATATAGGTATATAGGATGCAGTATTTATTTCTGGATGCTTGTAATAAGAAAGTTTGCATGACTCAATTACAAAGCCATACGTAAAAGTCATTCCCGGTGTGGACCGTGAATACCTGGAGGAGTTGCATGGCAACAGATCCACGTCTTGCTCGGTCCCGGATCTCCCCTGGGAATGCCTCTGCCCTGAGAAACTGAGCTAGGAGGCTTGAAACAGGAACAAGTGACTAAATATTGACTCAGAAAAAACAAAGATCCCATTTAGATGTAAATGGAAAAGGTGGGGGTGGGGTGGAGAAGGAGGAAGGGAACAGAAATACATAAAATAAGAGGCTACAAGTAGAATTATCTCGTTGTAAAATCCGTTTTCCAGACTTCCCTTGGTGAATTATCGGCAATGCTCCACATATTTGTGCAGCCGGATAGCTGCAAGGCACGAGTGCATTCTCCAGTAGCAAATAATTCCCTTTCCTGATAACATCTTCAGCAGGGCTTGGCTGTAATGTGGAAGCACAACGGCACGGATTCTGCTCTGAAGGTTGGGGGGACCCAATGTGCTGCTGTCAGGCAGCTCAAATTCAAAGCAAAACAATATGTGCACCCGGGAGGGGAGGCTTTCAAAGGCACCAAGGTTTTCCCGTGGGAGACAAGGACACCAGTGGCTGGGGGACCTTTAGGCACCTGCCTTCACCCTTTCTACACAGTCTGCGTTCAAACAGCAAAGATGATAACCAAGAGGTGATGAGGGCGTGGGTACCACCTCCAGGCACAACATATTTTCAGGTGTGGAGAAGGCTGGGGAAGAGACATGGGGCAGGAAAACAGATTTTTTTCATCTTGCTTCTTGGGTGCGTTTTGTATCTGGGTTGCTCATAGGGTCCTCTAAAATTATCGGTATTTGGACCTGAGATGTGTCAGGTGTTGGTGCTGCCAGAGCCAGGTCCAGACATGGCCTTCCCCATGACCCACTGTCCTGGTTTCAGCTGGGACAGAGTTCACTTTCTTCCCAGCAGCTGGGGTGAGGCTGTGTTGGGGCTTGTGCTGAGGAGAAGCTGATCACACACTGATGGTTGGAGCTCCTGCCAGGACACTCAAGGACTTTCCAGCTTCCCTGCTGTGGCAGGAGAAGCTGGGAGGGAGCACAGCCCCGTCACTAGCCCAGGATTCCACCTCAGGTTGAGGACTGAGACCCAAACTGGCCCATGGGCTATTCCATCCCATGCCCGGCATGCCCAGGAGAGAGGCGAGGCTCTGGCCGGAAGGGCGCTCTCTTGCTCTGGGTTGTCTCCCTCTAGGTTGCCCCTCTCCTGGGGTCATCTCGTTCTCTTGCACACTTGGGCTCTTATCTCTGTTCTGGGATTGCAGTTTCGGAACTCTCTCTGTTTCGGCATCATTAGCTGGGAATGGGCTGAGTCTTGGTCACTGGTCGGCAAGCAGTATTGCTGTGAATCACTCATTTGTATATTTGTATTTATTATTATTATTATTTCCCATATTATTGTAGTTTAGTTATTCAATTATTTTTATCTCAACCCATGAGTCTCTTTTCCCTTCACCCCTTTAATTCTTTCCCCATCCACAGGAGGCGGGAGTGTGGGCGAGTGGCTGTTGTGGTACTCAGCTACCAGCCAGGGCCATCAAATCCAGCCTCACCCAGCTCATCTCAGCCAGGCTTGTTGACTCCATTGTTGACTTTTGATTACCTTGAAGCAGACAGTAGTGTTATTGACAATTAAACAAATGCACTCCATTGCAGATATGAGCATGGACATCAGCTCTGGGCTGCTTCTGAATTAGAGCAATGGGAAGGTCTCCCAGGGATACCCTGCAAAATTAAGAGGAGTTTCTTTGCCAGTGCCACAAGATGCACCTTGGTGTGAAGTGTCAACACTTCAGCATTTGCAAAACAGCTCTGCACGAATGCTAATTGCTTACACGTGGTGAGGCTGCATAGTCCAACAGGCAGACCCAGACGACTCTGGCCCTGGCCCAGCTCCTCTGTGACCGTCCCGTCTTTGCAAGACAGGTTGTCCATCAGTGCCACCCATCTGCCTTACTTTTTTGGGGATTTGTCACCCATGGGTCTGAGAGTGTGTGGCTCCGGGAGAGGAGCAGATCAGATCTGGAAAGGTGTTTACTCGTTTCCCCAGCCAGCAGAAAGAGTGCCCAGGATGAGCCAAATGAGGTTCAAACGATGTAATATCCATTGGTTCAGGTTTTTATTTCTCTTCTGTTGATGTCACCATACAGTAACTGACCAAGACAAAGAGGAGTCCTTGGAGAGAAGGGTAACTGCGCTTTCAAGGTCAGTGGTTTTTCAGAGCTCCAGCAGGCTGATAAAACACGAAGGAGCGAAAGTCAAATCTATTCTACAAAGCCCTGAGCCCATGTCACAAAATCATGCCACTAGCAGGGGTTCCTCCACTGCTGCTCACATCAGTCCCAGTGTTTGCATCAAGGCATTAAACCTTGCAGGGACGTGCTTGGCCATGTTGGCTTGGCTGCAGATGTTACATGTGTCCTACCTTCCCCAAGCAGAAACACCCCTTTTTTTTTTCCCCACTTGCTGGGAAAATGGGGGCAAATGCAAGAATCTGTCAAATAGGTGCATGGAATTTAGTCACTGCTGCACACTGGAGGCACCAACACAAGAAAAATCAGCCAAGGGACCCTGTTCCCCATTTATTCCCATCGTGAATTTTTCTGCAGATGAAGAGCCCGTTATCCTTAGAGACACAACCCAGAGCTGTGTTTGCAAATTGAAACCCTGGGCCCCGCACACTTGCTGGGAAGCAGCGCATCGGCGGTGAACGCTCGCAGCACGTGGTTCTTCACGGCAGCACATCTGCAGGGGCTTCGCTGCTTGCAAGGGTCTCTGGTTCCATAGCAGGGGAAAATGTGGTTTTCCTGTGTTGTGTTTTTTTCTTTTTCTTTTTTTTTTCTTTTTTTTTTTTGTGGAAGACTTTACAGGCTGGGATTTGGAAGCTTTCCCAGTTTTTGCAAATAGAACTGTGAGTCTGTCTGTGGAGCATTGGAAGAGGAATCTCAGGAACGTGGGAGCGTTCTCCCTGGAGCTGCTCTGGAGTTTCTCCTCCTGCTGCCTTGAAATACTTCTGAAGTGGTGGTTGTTCTGCACATCTCCATGTGTTGGAAACAAAGGAAAGGTGAGACCTAACAGCGATTTTATTTGAAATAGGCAACCAAAAAAAAGAGCAGGATTAAGTCCCGCAGTTGCAGAACAAGGAGGAAGTATCAAGCTCATATTCTGCAGGGTGGAACAAAAGGACAAAATAATACCAGCAGCGGTCCCTGCTTCAGTCATTGCAGTTTGTAAAAGACCTCAGTGCATCCTTGCATCCTGTTTTTCATGTCACCACACAACGGAGGCTCTCTATCAGGGCAGCTAATCAGCTTCCTAACTCTCGTGGGACTTGAGGAAGAGATATTCCATGAGCTCAGATAAAAGGCTATAGCTGTCTCCCAGGCTGTATATATTTAAACGAGAGACGTTCCTTTCTTGTTGTTCCCCATCTACATGAAGGATATGATGACTAATCATAAAATTTTACAGAACGAAAGCCTACGGGCGTTCTATTCCCTATTTTGTGTGTTAGGAGTTGCAGCCAGCTTAGGAATGTGATGAACCCTGAAAAGAAGAAGTTTCATCTTCTTAACCAAGGACTGGAGCAGCACAGTACCACCGGCAGAATAATCTGTTTCCTCCAGGCTGCTGCCTTAAAAATGTCAAGAAGTTAAAGACATTGGAGTAAAAATAGACATCCTGGATGACAAAGGAAGGCTTCGTGTCCGGCGGGGAGCTGGGGAAGGCAGGAAGGCACCAAGCAAAGCCCAGCACTGGCGAGGAGCCCAGCTCACATGGGAACCTGCGGGCTGGTGTGGGAGGAGGGTGAAGAACCACAGAATGGCCTGGGTTGAAAAGGACCTTAAAGGTCATCTAGTTTCAACCCCCCTGCTGTGGGCAGGGCTGCCAACCACTACAGCAGGCTGCCCAGAGCCCCATCCAGCCTGGCCTTGAACCCCTCCAGGGATGGGGCATCCACAGCTTCTCTGGGCAATCTGGGCTTCTCTGGGCAACCTTCACCCTCACAGTGAAAAATTTCTGCCTAATATCTAACCTAGAAATCCTGTAGAAAGTAAAAAATCCAACCTAGACCTTTTTTTGGAGGAAATATGGGTTGTTTCTGCTTTTCTTGCTACTCTGGCATGCACATGGAGCCAACACGAGATGGATGTCAGGGCTTGGGTTGGCTCTCAGGGCTGGTGGGGTGGAGGTGGGGAGCAAAGCATCCCCTGCTTCCCACGACAGACCCCTTGATCTATTGCACGTGTGCCACCTCGGCAAACGGCAGCTCTTCTAATTTAATTTTGAGTAGCAGTGGACAGGCAAAGGCGGCGATCCCAGGCTGGAGATGTGGGGACAGGGAGGGCTGAGTGGTGGCATTTTTCCAAGGCTTGGTGCTGAAATATCGTCTCGGTATAATTGAGTGAAGAAGACTCAGTCTGTCCTCTAACAGCAAATTAAACACAACTTTGTGGGTTTGGTGGTTTGCTGCCAAGTGCCAATACAGCTCCATATTAATAGCTTACGACAGGATTATTCTCCCTGTTTTTGGCAGGAAGGAGCTCTTTGGCCTTAATCCTGCTTGTGGTTAAGGGAAAAAACCCGGCACATCCCCTGTGTTTACCAACGGTATAACCCTTCACTCCCAAATATCACTTAAATCCCAAATTTTCAGAGATGAGCACAACAGAAGGACCCTACATCAAGCCGAAAATGCCACCAGGCAATAGAAGAGGCGAGGACCCTTCACACATGTCCCAGCTGCCGAGAACACGGATTCCCCTGCATGGCTGTGGGCACCCATCCTCCCCAAAAAATTCCGTATAAGCTGGCAGGTTGTTAAATTGAGGGCTCTTAAAATAATTTGTTTGTAACTCTAGTGAGCTCAGCATTTAAATGCATGAAAGAAGGAAAAAAAAAAAAAGATAAGGATGGAAACAGAAAAGGAAAAGGGATTTGAAGTGGTAGATTTAGGAGGGCAAAGTACTTGGCACACAACCTCTTTGGGGGGTATCTGGATGAAGGCTTCCACAGCATTAATCCTTTTTAAAAATCCCAGACTCCAGACAAGGGATCTCAGTGATCACAGAGGATATATTTAAATGAAAATCCCCAAATTACACATGTAAAGTAGTTTCCTGGGCAGCCCAGCATCCCACCCTTCCCTGTGCTCGCAGCGATGAGGAACCAGCCAGAGAGGCTTCGAGGGCTTGATTTTGGGAAAAGCTGAGCTGTCAGTGTCAGCGACTGAGCTGTGAGCTGGCATCATTGCTGGAAAGAAAAGCAGGGTTTTTCTCCAAGAAGGACTTTTCAAAATTTGTCCCTAATTGTCAAAGTTTTGACCTGATACATCAGAATTTGGTGGTTTCTGTGGGCAGCAGGGCTGGGCTGGCACTGGAGGCTTTTGGACTGGCCAGAGCTGGGGCTGGGAGGGGTGACAACAAAGATATGTGTGTGCGAACCACCAAAACCTCTTGGAAAAATGAGGACAGCCTTGAATTTTTATAAGGAGGTCAGCACAGCCGTGGCTTTGTGCTTCCCACGGACCTGCGGACAATGTCCCTTCTCACTGTTACACATTTGCAAAGAGGAGGAGGGGGAAAAAAAAAGAAAAAAGACAAACTTTGTCTCCTTCACCCTGACCGTGCCAGCCAGAGGAGGTGACAGGGTGGCCAGGGAGGAGGTGACACCCTGCAGCACCCAGCTCCTGTCGCTGTATCCATCAGTGCTGAGCAGAGACGATGAGAATTTTGGGAGGTGGGAATGTTTATCTTTATGCTGGAAACGGCGTGGAGCAACCAGGAGTCAAAGCATGAATAAATAACTACAGGGGAAAAAAAAAAAAAAACAAAAACCCAAAGCCCCCAAGATGCTTGAGCCTGCTTTAAAGTTCTCACGTGGCATGAGACAGAGACATCTGCACGTTTTCTGTGTTCCCTTATCTTACCGAAACCACAGAGGAGCATTTGCCCACACTCACACAAGCATTTCTGAGAGATCCAGGCAAAGGCAGACTAAAATATTTAAATGTAGGACCACGCTCAGTCCCTGACCTTTGCATAATGAGAAACTCTTTCTGTTTCTGATCATGGAAATGGCCCATGGCTTCTGCCTTTGTCTTGCTTGCTAGAGTCTCCATATGCTCCGTTTGCATCCTGACATTATTGATTAGCTGCGTGTCTCAAACGTAAAGATTTATAAGCAGCGATGGCAGGGTTGGGGGTCCCAGGTGGTGGGTTTGCAGGTCACCGAGGTTCTGGCCGTTGCAGATGGGACAAGCAGAGGGTTTAGCTGCGTAGGGCATCGCTAATGAGTTGCAAGTTGGGCCAGTTCTTCAACGAGGAGGCTTCCTATGGCTCTGTTCCCATCTGTTCCCCCCAAAAATCAGGCTAACAAACCACAAAATAACTCCCTGCTCGCACACAGGGCTGTCACAGCCTGTTCTTCCTCATCAGCGTGTTCCTACCGTCAGCTCCATCACGTGCCTGGAAATGAGGGGGTTTAACAGCCCGCGGAGAAGAAAATGGTACGTGTCTCTTCTTCTCAGAGGAGGTTTGGGATGTTCATCATATAATCAGCTTGGCAGGGGGCTGTGGATGCAGCCACAGGGCCACCTCGCATTGCTTTCACCCTTTGGAGAATCAGAGTTGTAAGATCTTACCCTTCACCTATTGAGTCCGTGAGATTTTGCCACCAGCTCTATGGCTCCTTACTATCCAGATTTGGATTTTTAAAGTTGCTTTTGCTTTCCTGCGTGCTTTGATCTGACTAAAACATCTGAAATTATAGAATCATAGAATGGTTTGGGTTGGAAAGGACCTGAAAGATCATCAGGTTCCAACCCCCCTGCCATGGGCAGGGACATAGGGAATCCTTCATTCCAGAAGGCAGGTGGCAATTTTTATTAGCAAGCAGTTTCCTGTTCTTTCTATTCCATCAATAACGTATTTTCTGTTGCTGTAGCTGGATGTATACTATATATATGATTGCTAACACTTAGCAATGAATTCGTGTTGATTTTCTTTCAGCTCAAAGGATTTTTTCATTCATCTTCTGTCTCTTAATGGCAACAGCAGGTATATACGTGCTCTCTTTGTAAAAAAAAAAAAAAGTCTCTCAGTCTTTTCATAGCTTCTTCTAGTGTTTCCATACAAAATCTTCCCTAATTTAACATAAAAGTAAATCTCAGCAACCCATAACAGTGCTTTTTATGGGTTGGAAAAGCGACGAGCTCTCAACTCCTTCCAAGATAACTCGGCTCCTTTGTTACGAAAAGGCATTATCTGATGAGGTACGAGACATCTTCATCTCCTAACAATTCCAGCGAAAGCCAGCAGCGATCAGGGGGCTCCCAGAATTGCATTTCTCAGCCATTACCTTATTGCTGTGAAATACAGTTTGGGCCATCCATCTGCTAAAGAGCCCGTAATAACGACAACTCGGCCAGCATCTTGGACAATCCTGACAATAGCCAGCCTTTCAGCTTACGCAGCTAACGACTTACTAATTACCCATACCGAGCAGCTGTACAAGGAGCGACCATCTATAACTATCTCTACAGCGAAAGCTCCCACGACCGGGAGGAAGGCAGCGCTCAGGGTTTCGGGAACTGCCGTTGCACGTTGACTTAACAGGATGTCGCAGGACATTGTTCCTTTTGCTGCATCTTCCTGACATCTGTGCCCGGCTGGTGGTTTGGTTTAGTGGGGTGTTTGCTTTGGGATTTTTTTTCCTTTTTTTTTTTTTTTCTCATACTCAGATTTCAAGGTTTCAGGGGCAGCGACAGCCTTTTTTTCGGAGTATATCCATCGCCTGCCTGGAAGCCTGCCAGGAGCACCTGGCAATTCACTTAGTAAATTATAGTAATGAAAAGAATGTCAAATGCTAGGAGGTAGTTATAAGACTTTACTGATGTATATACTTTGAAGGCCAAGCACTGCTTTTAACATATTCGGATATGACCTGGCCCTCTGCACTTTAACAAGATACAAACTGATTAATGTCAGGTCCTACTGGCAGTGGAGTCTGGACTCCCAAGTAGTTATTAACCCTGGATCCTCTAGTCCTCAGCAAAACAGCCAGGGGACCGCCTCTCATTTCTAATAGGGAATAATTTCTAAAACACATTTAATTCTCTGTAGTGGAAATACGTGGAAATTACGTTTAATTTTAAGTGGCTTTGTGGGTGTTCGTGCTTTGCTGGTGGGTGAAATCCTTTGGCACCTGCAAATCGGGAAAGTTTTGGGTGTGAGGTTCACAGTGCAGGCATAGCAGAGCTCCCATCATCCCGGCACTCCTCGAGCATTCCCTGAAAAGCAGATTTCTTGGTTAATAAAAAATAAATAAACAAAAAATAACAAAATAAATAAAATAATAAAAATCATAATAAATGAGAATAATAAATTAAAATAATATATAAAAATAACAAAATAAAATAAAAAATAAAATTTAAAAAATGGCAATTTAAAAAATCAATAAATAATGGTTGTGTGATGCCAGCAGCTAGATGAGGTTTTCAGGACATGTGAAGATGGGTGAAATTAGCTGCCAAGCCCTCACAACAGGAGCCTTTCGTACACGAGCTGGTGTAGGGCAAACCAGAGCCAGGCTGAGACCGTGCGCCCGAGCTTTGCCAGAGCTTCTGCACTTGGAAAGCAGAGCTCCTCTCCTACCTTATATCCTACCATGATTTGAGTGTTCTCATTATGTTCAATGGGGGAAGTCTGGTTGATTTATGGGATGGCTGAATATCTCTTTGTGGATGTGGACCCAGCCATCTGCTCTAGAAGTTGCTCTCCTGGGGGACAGCGAGCATCATTGCCAGGGGTGGTTCCCATAGCAGGATAACGTGGTCCAATCCTGGGGAACCAGTTTCACCAGCTTTGTCTGCTGGGATGAAGGTCAGAACAGCAGAATTTCCCTTAAATTAGGTATAAATAGGTCCTTGGCAAGGCTTGGAGCTGTGGACGGACCCGGATCCTCCTAGGGAGGGGGAAGAAAGGCAATGCCAAGATTTGGGATGCCAGTGATTCTGATTTTGGCAGACCCATGAAAAGGTGTTTATTCCCCCATAGTTGTCACAAGTCATTCAGGAAAGAAGCTGCGAAGAGAGTACACAGTGCTCCAGGGAAGATGGGTGAGCTATGGGGTGCAGGGAAAAGGGATCCAGACCATCCACCTAGAATAACCCCTGTCACTGGAAAAGATGTACAGAAGCTTCTTGGCACATTTTACTTGTCTTATAGTCTTAGGTTTATCTCTGACCTGATCTTTTAGGATAGGGACCTATAGTGACTATAAAACCTCAGGACGTCTTTCTTGAATGATAATAGCTCAATTAGAGCCAGTCATTAGACAGATACGACTAAGGTCATCTTCTTGTATGTACTTTCCTTGGACATTTTTTTCCTGGGTCCTTCTATAACTCTTTGCAGTCAGCTTAAAATTTTTGGCTTCTCAGCAAACTTTCCCATTAGGAGTC
This sequence comes from Pterocles orientalis, assembly GCA_011057875.1. Classification (NCBI taxonomy): domain Eukaryota; kingdom Metazoa; phylum Chordata; class Aves; order Pterocliformes; family Pteroclidae; genus Pterocles; species Pterocles orientalis. The sequence goes on from WKFP01014388.1 coordinate 1,003,783, forward strand.
CAGCCAGGGCCCCACAACATCACCAAAAAACCTGCCAACAGCCTCTCCCCACTGTGAGAGTCGGAACTTACTCCTAGACTTGGGTTTCTCTTGTAGTCAGCCGCTGATCCAGGAAGCTCTCTCTTTATCTCATGCTGCTTTTGTAGCTCTGACAGCTCTTATGGTGGCAAAGCTCTCATGAGCCCCAGGTATGTGATACACATTCAATCACCTCAGCGATATTCATTGAGTCCTTCGAAGGATGGGAATGTGTTATAAACTTCGACTTCTTTCTGCAAAAGCCCCTTGTTGCCTTTTCCCTGGTGTATCACATCTTGCAAATGCATCCTTATGTATCCATATTTACCTGTATTTTACTTATTTATCTATTTCTTTATTTGTTTATTGTATTTTCTATCCATTCGCAGGTCAGATCGATCAGGCCACAGCTCTTCAGAAACAGGTGTTGACTTTGCCATTTCCCATCCGCTGGGGACAAATACTGTTAATTATTCATATAATGATATTTGAATCTCTTTACAAGTCTTGGGCCAGTGACATCTCACCCCGGCAATTTGCTCCTCTCTCAATTTCCCTGTTTTTTTCCAACATCTCTGTTGGTGACACTGGTATCTAAGAAGTTCATGAGCTCCATTCCAGATAAAGAGGGTTTTGCTGTGGGAATCTCCAGCCCCCCCTCCCACTCCAGACACATGGGGGCTCATTTACCCAACCCACCAGGGTTTTATTGCACCCAAGACTTTTCTCACCCTTCCACTGCTTGCTGGCCCCAGCGAGTCTGTCTCTGATATGTTTTCACGTACTTTTTTATGGCTCTGGCAAACTGTTCTGCCAAAGCTTTTTCATTTCGCTTATTGTGGTTTTATACTGGCCAGAGTTTATGCTATATCCCGTTTTCCTCATTTAGATGTAGCTTTTTGATAGCTACCTTTTTTTGTTCCTAACAGCCTTTTTCGCTCTGCTACTTAATTTATCTGCTTTTTAAAAAATCCTTTAGGGTCTTTAGTAAGGACTGTCACATGTTAAGCTGGAGTCTGTAACATACCTTTAAACTGCTGCCATGATGCTTGAAATTACGTCGTCCTTTTAGCTTTTCCATTTATTTTTTAGTGTCATTGCACTTTCTAAATTTTAGGTGCTAATGTGAATCAAGATCATTATATGTCATGGTGGAAAATTAAGACAATAGCACATCCAAAGCACAGAACGGCTTCCCTAGTGTTGTAAAAGAAAGTAAACACCCTCCTGCAGTGCTGCACCCAGCTCTGGGGTCCTCAGCACAGGACAGACATGGAGCTGCTGGAGCGGGGCCAGAGGAGCCCCGGAGATGGTCCGAGGCTGGAGCAGCTCCCGTGCGAAGACAGGCTGAGAGAGTTGGGGGTGTGCAGCCTGGAGAAGAGAAGGCTCCGGGGAGACCTTCCAGCACCTTCCAGTGCTGAAAGGGGGCTACAGGAGAGCTGGGGGGGCTCTGGGTCAGGGGGTGCAGGGATAGGGTGAGGGGGAACGGTTTGAAGCTGGAAGAGGGGAGATGGAGATGAGATGTGAGGAAGAAATGTTTTCCTGTGCGGGGGGTGAGGCAGTGGCCCAGGTTGCCCAGAGAAGCTGTGGATGCCCCATCCCTGGAGGGGTTCAAGGCCAGGCTGGATGAGGCTTTGGGCAACCTGGGCTGGTGGGAGGTGTCCCTGCCCAGGGCAGGGGGTGGCACTGGATGGGCTTTAAGATTCCTTCCAACCCAAACCATTCTGTGATTCTATGAAATCTATTGTAGCCCAACCTATGTCAGGCACTGAACCCCTGAAACACAGGACTGAAAGGACCCCAAAACATGCTCAGTACTGCATCGTTATGGGCAATCACATCATATTTTTCCTGTGGTGTATTTGTCAAACCTAATTTTAAAACATACAGCTTGCTCTTCTGCTTCTTCCACTTGGTGGCTGCTCGAAAGCCTCTGTCACTCGTGAGCTGGTGACTTCCCAGCCTGAGAACTTTGCACCCACCCAGGCAATACCTAGTTGATCCTAACCTTGGAGCTGAGCCATTTTTTTCTCCTTTCCTGGGCTTTATTCCCCACCCTGGAGCGCCAAATCCAGGCTGCTGCAACCCCAGAGACCCCAGCCCCAACCATCCAAGCTGATGGCTGAACATAAACCTGCTCCTGGAAACCTTTCTATTAACAGCGATAATGTCGGGCTGGGAATGGAAAGCTTTATCCCTATTTATGCGCTGATCCCACATAACATGAGCTTCGGGCGCAGTGTAAGCTGCAGGTATGATGTGGGGACTATTTACATCGTTCAATATTTTCTCTACAGTCCAAGCTCGGTCCCTAAGCCCTGATTCACAAAAGCACTGAACTACTTACTTAGAGTCCAGCACATCTGTTAGTACTTTACTGAATTAGAGCCTTATTAATCTTCCTGCATTTAAAATAACTTTTTATTACATTTTTAAAAATAAATGGGCAATGTACTATTTCTTCATGTTTGAGATTTTTTTTTTTCAAACACTGATTTTAAAGGCTCTTCTGGCTTGGCTGGATATCCCTCCATCCAGCCAAGCAGCTGCTCACGCTAAACCTGGGAGTAAACTCCCTCTCGCAGCGCCGATGCTGCTGGGAAGCAGCTCCAAGAAATTATCTGCCATTCCCAATTCCAGAGGGAAAACAACCAAACCTCCCTTCACCGCCCTGAAAAGCCAGGCTGAGCCATCCCGAATCCAAGACCGCAAGGCATTTTGAGTTGAAAAATAGCAGAATGCAGCCGTGGGGACATTTCTCAACTATTTCAATAGATTTGGGGAAAAATGCCAGCCAAGTGTTGCTTGCACCAGTTGCAGAAGGAATTTTTGGAACTGGAGGAAATAGCTGTGCTGGGATTTGGGCTGCGATCTGTGTGGGGTGGGGAGCTGGGCGATGTACAGCAAAGTTGCTCCCTGCTCTTGGTTCTGCTTCATTAATCAAAAATTTAAAAAATTAAAAATTAAAAGCAGATTTCTATTGCTGGGAGCAATAGGTCCTTGGAAATTACAGTCAGAAAACTTACAATTTGGGAAGAAAGCCCCATCAGCCCTCAAAACACCTCGTGGGGTTGGGGGCTGAGCCTTCCTCTTCGCTTGCCAACCTAAAATATGGGGAGATGCAAAATGAAGAGACTGCACATGTACAGATGAAGCACATGTCAAAGGAAAAAAAAATACTGCAAGAACCCAAGTGGCAGAGGTTATCTCACCATCTCCCACCAAAGGGACCCAGCGGGGGGGTGCATCCTTAACCGGGTACAGCACATCCACCTCCTACAAATGCATCAGGTGCAAACAGCCCCCCGTCAATCCCTCTGGGCTCTTTTTTTCCAAGCCTGCACATTTATTTGTCAGCAATGCAAACCAGCACATTTCTTGTAGTTAATAATTTTCTTTCAGCAATGCAAACCAATGCATTTTCTATATTTAATAATTTAATTTTTTTTAAATTTAATAATTTAAAAAATTGTTTAAAAAAAAATGCATACCAGCCTGTTTTCTGTAGTTAAAAATTTCTCCATCTCTGTATTTAAACACAGCAAAGGTGCTTGTTTGCATCGCTGAAAAAATATGTGCAGGCTTGGCAAAAGGGTGCAGAGCCTTGCACTTAGGCGCTTTGATGCAAGGCTCTGGGCAATTTTTCCCCATTTTCCAAAAATTGTGGTATTAGAAAAAGGGGCAAAATCAGATCTTTAAGGTCCTTCCTCCTCCCTCCATCTCCACGCAGAAGATGCTGTGAATGCAGCTGCGTTAATGGGAGGTTTGACTCCCGGGAAGCCCGGCTGAGCATTTTTTGGAAGAGTGTTGAAGTTTGTTTATGCCGTGCGAAAGCCAAGCTGCCGCGAAGGTCTTGCTTTCAGGGGGAGAAATGGGAGAAACTGAAGAAGATGCAGCCGGGAGGTTTGTTTTTCACACTGTTTTCGGGGCCGTATTTGTTTTCTTTGACAGTGACTTACAGCCCGGCTTTCTTTTCTATTTTGTTAGGGCAATAAAGAAGATAAATCTGTAATAATTCAGCTCTCTGTCTTTAATAAAATCTTGTCTTCTTCACACAGCCCCTGGGAAGATCTCCGTTTCGCAGCCCTGCGAGATTGGTTGGGTTTTTCCATTTCACCTCTTCACCAGGAACGACAGAAAAATAACATTACTGGGAAAATTAATAGCTAAATACAATTTCAGGCGGAGGGAAAGCTTTCGGCAGGAGGAGCAAGACTTCATCCTGACTCTCACTACGCCGGCCCGGGGGATGCTTCTCGGCGAAGGCCGGGAGCAGCGTGGCAGCCGCTGCAATTACTTTTGTCTTCGTTAACGGGCTCCCGGGTTGGAGACCTCAAATAGCGGTTAATGAGAATTTCTGTCGGCGCAGATCGATGCGCAGCTAATCTGTGTTGGTTTTGCGCTTGTGTCAGGGAATGAGGAGAAAAGAAATTAAGCTCCGAGTGAAGGGGTGGTGGGGGAAATGCTGAAGGAGTGGCAGGCTTGGGGGGAAGTCCTTGGAAGTCAATGAAAATTTGGGGTTTTTTGGCACCCCGCTGCCTTTTTAGCCCAGTTTTGCATTGTGTGAGGATTTGGTGTCTGGGAATGTGCCACCGGTTGACTGTCTGACCACCAATTTTTTGACATAATAGAATCACAGGATGGTTTGGGTTGGAAAGGACCTTAAAGACCATCAAGTTCCAACCCGCTGCCATGGGCAGGGACACCTCCCACTAGCCCAGGTTGCCCAAAGCCTCATCCAACCTGGCCTTATCTCACCCAAATTTGTCAGAAATTGAGTGAAAATGTATTTGTGCTTGGGCGCTGCGGGCAGTGGGCTTCCAGGGAGGGGCCGTGGCCTTGGGAATACTGCCATCACCTGCTTTTTTTCCCCCTTTTTTTTTTTTTTTTTTTTTTTTTTTTTTTT
>WKFP01014388.1:1028759-1045471 GCA_011057875.1 Pterocles orientalis
AACATCTAGGATTAGACTGTTTTAATCCTATTATTTGGTGGCCTAGAATAGGTCTTGGTCCTCATATTAAGCTAATAGTACAGTCGAGCAGTAGGGGGCTTCCAAAGGAGCAGATTAGTGGGCTTTGAGGTCAGGGGAATAGGTGGAGCAGTGCTGTCCTAGCTCTTCAGCTGTGGTACACCATTATGCATCCGCTCTGGATGACCAGATGGTCCCCTTCGGTGATGTGGCTTTACATTTAACCTTGTAATATGACCTCTTGTGCAAGTACTCTCTTGTTGGATCTCTGTGTACTGCTGATGACTGTATAATGGGTGCACTTCTGGTTATGTGACTTCAAACCAAAGACTGCGGGAGGGGAAAGGTGGCAGGCAGTAAGCTATTTGTGGGGCAGTCAAGGATTTTTCAGCTTCTCTTGTATTATTATCATTAATGATAATACTATTATCAATGTTATTATTATCATTATTATTATCATTAATGATCATGCTATTATCATTATAATTTTCAATATTATTGTAGTTTAGTTATTATTTAGTATTATTTAGTTTCTTTTCTATTTACCCCTTTCATTCTCTCCCCCATCTAGCCAGGGATTCAAAACCCACCACAACAGTGAAACTTCAACTGTTGTAATAGAAATATTCAGTATTTGAATACTTGTTACTGAGGGGCCGTGTGGCAGGAGGACACACTGTTTTAATACGATTCGATTATGAATGGTATGTGAACAAGGTGGCACTGGAGTTGCTTTGTCTAGATGTAGATTTGGCTTGTTCTGATTAGTATAACTTCTGTTCCTAAAAATAGCAAGTATCAGCTGTTTTGCACTGAAGTTTTGTTCAATTCTTCCAAGGCTAGAATATGAAGTCTTGTGAGGTCAGTCAGAAGCGTGCATGCAGTTTCATAGTAGCGGAGGTTATTAGCTCATGGTGAAGAAAGAATAATTCAGCTGAAAGTTTTTCTCTGTTTCACAACAGAAATGTCATAGAGATGAAAGATATTGTAAACAGCAGTTGTAAAAACGGATACAGACATCATCTACAATGCTGAAGAGTTTGTATTAAAAGCAAAGTTTGAGATGAGCTCAATTTGGTTAGGCATGCATGCTGGTTTTGGCTGGAATAGTGTTTTCTTCGTAGCAGCTAGTATGGGGCTGTGTTTCAGATTTGTGCTGGAACACAGGGATGTTTTAGGGACTTCTGAGCAGTGCTTACACAGAGTCAAGGCCTTTTCTGCTTCTCACTTCACCCCACTAGTGAGTAGCGTTGGGGTGTACAACAAGCTGGGAGGTGACACAGCTGGGACAGGTGACCCCAACTGACCAAAGGGATATTCCATACTGTGTGATGTCATTCTCTGCATATAAAGCTGGGGGAAGGAGGAAGGAGAGGGGATGTTCAGAGTGATTATTTGTCTTCCCAAGTAACCGTTACGTGTGATGGAGCCCTGCTTTCCTGGAGACAGCTGAACCCCTGCCTGCCCATGGGAAATAGTGGATGAATTCCTTGATTTCCTTTGCTTGCGTGCATGGCTTTTGCTTTACTTACTAAATTGTGTTTATCTCAGCCCAGGAGTTTTCCCATGTTTACCCTTCTGATTCTCTCCCCCATCCCACCGAGGGGGTGTGAGAGGCCGGGTGTGTGGGGCTGAGCTGCCTGTCAGGTTAAACCCCAACAGCATGATATGCAGGTGCTGATTGCTGAAGGACCTATTGGGCATGCTTCTGTCAATAGCTGTTTGTTTCCCCTGTAGCGAGGGAAAGTAAGCAAGCCCTGTTTTGTGCTTCTGGAAGTGATTCACTTTAGGTGTGGTTTTTTTTCCCAGTTTGATAGTTTAATCTTTAATATTTGACCTAGGCACACTGCATATTCTGACCTCACTGTAGATAAAACTGGCATGCTTCAAGGAGGATGAGCTAGATGTGGAACTCTTCCTAATCTAATGTAGCAGAAGGCTTCCTATGGTATGAAGGACACAGATGCCCTTATGAACTGTTGGGCAATAAAGAGCTAATGTTCATCTGTCATGCTTATTGCTTTTATTAACTATGATATAGCTATATTTCTGTGTAGCAACTAATTGTATTAAACTAAGGCAGCCAGTTGCACAGTGAGACAAATAGTAACCTAAAATGTCAGTTTACTGTGCTGCCTTCCCCAAAGAATAGGGACAGGTAAGAAAAGTTAGAGATAGCTGGCACATGGTAAGTTAAAAAGGAGAAGGCCAAGAAAAGTTATGGTCTTTTCCTTGAGTATTGTAATGTTAACTGATCCCTGTTGTTGCAAAATTCTCCTTTTTCCTCGGGAGGAACAAAGGAAAGTGTTGGTGTAGTCTTTCTGACTAAACACTTGTGGAAGGAGGTCTTCATGTTCAGCTGTAGTGATGCATTTAGTAGGCTTTCAAATAATTACTCTTCACCCTCAAATATGTATGCTGTCTTTATTTTAGAATCTAGTAAGTTCACAGACTGTCATGAAACAATTTTATTCTTCAGACTGGATGGCTTCAGTAATGCCTAAACAAACAGGTAGGCTTCAAACTTACGAGGTGTATCCTCTTAAGGGATGTGACTGTCATGGATTAAGACAAAGTGGTATTGACTGAAGACAATTAGTCACTGTATTAAAGTAAACTAAACAAATTGAAGCATATAAAAGCTTAAATTTCCTCTTGTGTATTACAAATAAACTGGAGACCAAATGTGCAAACTCTCTAGCACGTGTCTTGAGGAAGAGTGAAAGACCTGTTTAGTCTAGACACAGAAGTTAATGGGCTGAAGCTTTGATATAAGCACAGCTGTATTTCTTCATCTGCAACTGCATGACTTTGTGATTGTTGATGTCTGATTTAGGAATGGTGGAGTGGTAGCCTTTGAAACAGGAGTCGTGTGTGTATGTCCTTCTTTCACAGGAAAGGCCAAGCTGTTGAAAGATACTGAGAGCTGTATGGTTCTGTTTCCCTGCACATCCTGTGACAGGGTTCTGTAGCTCGCAGATGACTGATTTTATGGAACATTGACTAGTAAACCGAAATGTTGCTGTACTTCCAACTTGCCTTCCTCCTACTCTGTGCTTGACCTCTGAGACCAAGCAGCTGTGAAACTCAATATTTGGATCTAAAAATCATTTTGGCATTGTAAAGGAATCATTAGGAACTAGACAGGATTCATTACCTTGTAGTTGTCCTAACCCTTCTGCTAAGAGACATGTAAGACCTACTTTGAATGACTTTCTGAATCTTAAAATTTGCTGGAATAGTTTCCCAGGGCGTCAGGGAGTAAACTTTGAATTAATGAGTTCAGTGTGTGCTCTTTTGCATAGGCTGTGGGCAGAAGTCCTGTTCCAGAGCCATGTGTGATGGGAGAGGTTACAGGACCTTGCTGTAGGTCTGTACCCCCTCTGGCAGAACAGCAGTGGAGACAGGATTTCTTCGTAAGAGTGTTCCCTAATCTGATCCTGCCAGAAGATTTAATCAAAAGAGCTGTCAGTACCTTGGTGGTTTTTGCCAAAAAAATACCAGCAAATTAGGCAAATGGAACAAATTGGTCTTAGGACAGATCTATGAGAAGGCAAGCTCTGGCTGACAATGAGTACCTGAGTGACTTCTGCCATCAGAGCTAAATCTGGAGAGGGAGGTTGGCGGTAGCCGAATGGATCAGGCTTGCATGGTTTTTTTACTTCTCTTTTGTTTTGAGCTGGTCTTCACTGGACTAATTAAAAGTGTGAAATGTGAGAAATGCCTTTTAATGCTACGAGCAAGCCAGCTGCCCTTGGGGACAGTATTGGTGTTCCTGGAGGTTACGGGAACATGCCTCTGTGGTCACTGTCTGTGGAAGCTGCAGTGCTTTAGTCTTACTGACTGTGGTGAGACTTTTTCCTCAGGTAAGATGTCTCGCTCAAGGTACCAGGGTAGAGACTGCAAGCTACTAATTTGTTTTTAGGGATGTGTGCTGCAATTATTTTCCACAATTCCAAAAACATTTCTTAAATAACTCTTTTTGGTAGCGAGCCCCTGAACCCACTGATAAGAGTTTTAGTTTTCCCAAAAGCTCTGAATGTATTCCTCCTTTTGCCTCAGAGAAATAAATAAGCCATTGTTTACAGCATTTTCACAGGCTGCTTGCTGTCAGAGCAAGAGAGCCTTAACTTTTGAGTTTTGTTTTGTGCCTTACTTTCAATGTTTGAGCACAAAATACTGCTGTTACATTGCTGGCTCAGCCCTGCCTTATCTCTTTGGTTGCACAATCACACTTACAGCTGCAATACTTGAGTGTGGTATATCTCGTTTTATTCCAAGTTTTTGAATTTCCAGCATGCAGAGGCCGCTTTAATATAGCGGATGCCTTTCCATGTAAGGATGCAGGAAGACTACAAAATATAAAGTACAGTTTGCTCTGTAAGCAAAGTTAGGGTTTAAGTGATTAGCAGGGTCTAAGTCAAGCTCAGCGTAGTACCTCCTGGTTTATTGTGTGCAATGTGACTTCAAATTCAATTCAGGAACTGGCCTTTGATCACATAATGCTAATTTGCACCGCAAACTCTGTGGAGGAGACTGGTTTATATTGAGGCTTTATTTAGTGGAAATCGCTCAGCCTAGAGAGAACAACTGTAAGATAATACTTTGTTAAAGGGTAAGCAGATCTTTCTGTGGCAAAAGTGATTTGCTCTTTCTCCTCTGGGCATTTCGTAGCCAGTGCAGGAAGGAACTGGGTTTGGGATTAGCTGGATTCCAGTTGCAGACTCTGTTCAGACCCAAGCCAGAAAGAGTATGGGCTGATTTGTAAATTTTAGGCAGAGATGGCAGTTGAGAAAAAACAGCTGTCTCAGTTTTGTGAACTGATGAAATTTGTTATGAATATGTCAGGTGGTAAAAGTGTGATGCATTGTGCTGCGTAGATTTAGAGAAATGCCTTAAAGATCAGTCAGTCATGCGTAAGTCAAGAGAGCAAAACACTTAGTTGAGTTAAACTGAAAGAAATATTGTAGATAAGCATGTATGATGCTCTTTAATAGCCAGAAAATAAGTGTATTCATTTGTAAAAACAACTTGTTCATTAAAACCAGATGTGCAGACCTCCTCCCATGCCACTATTCTTACTTGAGCATGAATCAAGTGAAGCCTGTGTGAATAAGCAGTCTTTTTATTTAAATGAAGGTAACTTCCCACCTATATTCATGACTAAGTCTAAAGAGTGGTCTGGTTAGGAATAATCTAAACTTTTTGTTTTCTTCCTTCTTCCGCTCCTAAGTTTTACATATGCTGTTGCCTTTTTTTGGAGAAAGAGGAATTTTATTTGGTGTACAGACTTATGCACAGTGTGACAGCTGTTTATTAAAATTTAAAAAATAAGTGGTATAGCATATGATATTTGACAAGAACTTTTAACATCCTATTGTCTGTTGTTTGTTTTGTCTTTCTTTGCTTTGGAAGAACAAAACTCCAGATAATGTCTGTTCAGATGTACAGTTTGTCTTGGCATAAATTAAGCCTAGTTAAAATCTAGAGAAGTTCTGAACAGGTGCCTGTTTCAAACTGGTTGTGGTGACTCTAGAACTGCCTGGAAGTATTGAAGTGGTGTGGGATAAACTGTTGAAGGATCTGATGCCTCTTTGAGACTATAAAGGGCAGACATTGTGTAGGGGCAGAACAAGGTAGACAGTTTTTGGGGTGATGACCCAAACAGGTGGAGTGAAGTTAGATGTCTGAGGTAGTTACTGCTCCTGGCCTTCTAGGCAGCCTTCTTGCCAGAGGACACCACATCCTCAGCTCTGCTGGCACTATCAGCTCTGTATTCCAGTCATTTTCCATGTGACTCTCTGATGAATACTCTCTGATTTACTGAAAGATGTAGTGACAGGTGAGGTTGTAGTCTGTAACTGGAAATGAAGTATGTCGTGGTACTGATTTTGTTCCAAAGCCTCCCAATGCTGTTTGAGCTCTATTGAGGAGAGTCTGTAAGGTGAATGAGCCCCCCCACACCCCCGTCTCCTTAGACATCAGGGAATCTGTGTGACTGTGGTTCTTACCTCTCAGAAAAAGCTTCAATTGGAGCTGTCACTATAGCAGACAAAGAAAGAATCCAACCTCAAGACATGTACCCAGAGGAAATCATGCTTTGCTGGTTCTCTGGTTTATGAAGCTCCTTGTTTTTTGATTGTTCCCTGTCACTGTGATTGCTTCACCTCTACTGCCTGCGGTAATGATGGGATACCAACTTTGAGTGAATGGGAATGGACACAAACGCTTGGGCACTGCAACTAACTGTGGTGAAGAGGTCTGGATGTGGAAGAGTTGTGTAATCCCTAGTGGCAGCCTGCGCCACACAATAATGTCTGTTGCAGGTGGTTGTGAAGAAAACTTCAGTATAGTAAATGTTTGTTGTGCTGTATGTACAAGTCAGCACAGTGCCTTGGGATGAAAAATTTTCTGGTTGTTTTTGGGGTACTGAAAAGCCAGAAGTAAGTGTGCTTCATGAAGCACTCAGTATAGAACATAGGTCTTGTGGTGGTATGTACTTTTGCTTTGGATCAGTTCATCTCTCCTTTTTCAGTGGAAAAAGATGTCCCTGAAGAAGAACTCCGAGTGTCTGCTTTTCTTGGAAAACCGTCTTTTTGGAGGCATTTTGAACACAACCTGAACTTGATTTTGGGAATTCCAAATAGTGTCCCATGTCGTTTAGCAGCCTCATACTTTTGCCTATCGTGTATGAGCTCAGTTCAGAACTAAAGACTAGTACTCTGTGTTATTCAACATAAACAATAAATTTTCTGCATGTGAAAAATCTCCCTTTCCAAGTGGTTACAAGATAGGCTAGTTGAGGATTTTTGTGCTTGGCTAGAACTCTGAAAGGAGACGTTTGTTTGGGATTTGCCAAGATGTGAATGCCTCTAGTGCACTTTAGGCTCATTCTGTTAAAATGGGCAGTTCCAGATGATTTACTTCCGAGTTCTACAGGCAAAGATATTGAAACAGACTGAATGGGATATGAGTGTTTCTGTACGTCCTTCTTATCTTCTGCTATGTCCCACGGTATAGGTAGAGCAATGGCATCTCTTGCCTGAGAGATTGCTACATAATACAAGCAAATGCTATAGCTCTTTCCTCCCCTTTTGATAGGGCTGTAGGAGGAAAGTAAAACAGTTGTGGGAGACCCTTACAGATATTATTATGGGTATAATGCCAAAGTATTGACAGGGTGGCAAGGAAATGTGCTCTTTATTTGCTAAAATGCACATGCAGAATCTTTAGCTTGGCGAGGGAGAAGAGATAAGAATTTGTGTATTTGCAAAACCCATGTAGAAAGGAGTTAGATTATGTCTGTACTTTGTCTGTCATGCACTAACAGGGGAGTGGGATGTGAAATTCCTTAGCATCCTACTACTGCCTCTGTTCAGTTGAAAACAGCCAAGATGCCCTTATGGAGAATGGTGTCAGGTATAAAAACTCGAGGGCAAAAGGGAATCTCTTGAGCCAGCCAGCTGTAATCAATTACTTGATTTCTCTGTCTCGAACTAGCTCTTTTCAGACATGCTTTGCTGGGGAATCCACTTCCAGTTTCAGCCTTGGGCTCATGAGCTTTATTTCTACAGCTGAATTTCCATTTGGCTTGTAAATGCTACTTCTAAGTCCTGTAATACTGTTTGAACTAGCAGCCTGTACATTGGGAAACGCTGCTTTAAATGGGTTCTCTGTTTTCTTGGTCTGCTTTGCCCCATAAGGCATCCTTGCCTTTAAAAATTGAATCTAGATAGAGAGAAACATATGGAGTGGCTTGTTTTTTGAAAGCCGAGCAACAAAAATAGTAATAGTATGCTGACTTTGTGGGTTTTGGCTAAGAAAGAGAGCTGGATTTCCAAAGGGAAAAATTTGAGGGAGAACTCTATGTGGTTTTAAACTTGTTTTCTGTTCTACAAACCATTGTGCCACTTGTGTGCATTACTTAATATCTGTTGGAATGTATAAATGTGAATTGTATGACACGTTGTAGAGTATGTAAGCAGAAGTAGGCAGGCTGGGTTAGCACTGCGAACAAGCTAAGTGAAAATTTTGATTGTCTAAGAAACTTAGCAGCTATAGAGACTTCAGCGTGGCTTTAGGGTTTCAGTGGTTGGGTCTGTGTATGAATGCAGTCTTGTGTAGTTATCTTGCAGAAAACAATGTCTTGCTGTATCACTGAGATCGACGTGCCTTCCAATCTGGAGATGGCAGTAGTGCAAAATCTCTTGTTCAAGCAGTTGCTGCAAGAAGCTGTAGAGCGAGATTCTTCTAGAGAGGAGAATCTCCGAGCATTTAGAAATGACAAACCTTAGGAATACATCACTTCTCTGATGTTGACTCATTTTTAAGTGCATGCAGATACATCATCATTCTTAAATATTTGTGATGGTGTTCTGAGACCTGTAAAAGGTCGATGTTTATTTGATGTAACATTTTGTGAAGTCTTCTTAAGGGAAGAAAAGTCTCAAAATTCTGCTGGTAAAAGTGTGAAACTGAAACACTTTGCTGTCAAAAATCTATATAGATTAGCATTAGTTTTGCTGATCAGCAGTGAACATTCAACAGCCTTGCAAAATCTTTTCCTGGCTGGAGGTGACTGATTAACTTTGTTATAGATTATGATAAAAGCAAACACCCAAGGTTGCTGTGAATTAGTAAGTTGTCAGGGTGTTTTAAAACTGAAGAAGATATATTGAAGTCTAGTTCTCTGCATTGCTGCACTGTTAATTTCTGGTTTATTAGGACTTAAACCCAAACAAACCACAGCTTCATCTGTGCTGTGACACTTGTGTGCTTGTGGTACACACACTGTAGGTTTCAAGTAGTTCTTTGAAACTGAGTATGAAGAATAATTTATCCTGTATGTTTTTTAGGGAATAGAGCACAGTTGTTGCCACAGTTTAGGTGCTGTTTAGCTTCCTTGCTAGCTGTTCTAGGTGTGATGCTGCGTTGCTTCATGGTGCTCTCCAGACTTCTAGTGCTGTGCAGTTCTTGTTCCGGCCTTCTGTGTGTTCTTTGTGTCTCACTAGTTTTATTTCTACATCTGCCTCATCGGATGCCTAATCCTTTTTTTATTGTTTGGAGAATAAGAATTAAAGGCAAAGACCTCTGACAATAACTCACACTGAATACCAGCTGCTAAACGGAACCACAGAATGATTGTTGGCTAGGTTGGTACATCTGGTCCCTCTAGGTGGTAGTTGAGCAGCCCTCCGAGATAACCTCCATCTGGAAACTTTCATCCTTGTAGATCTTGCTGGGTGCCAAAAGGGGGAAAAGTAACTCTTTTTTCTCTTTACTTACCTGCTCTGAATCTACTTGGAGCAGGCTATGCAGGAGATTATCTTGCCCTTAACTGCTTGTGCTGCTGTAGCAGTTAGTGATAGCGCAGCTCCAGTGACGTTAAGGAAGCTGCTGTGTTGAGAGGCAGTGATGCTTGCCGGTACTACAAAGAAGGAAACCCAATTCTTTATTTTCTGTTTCTGAGGCAAACATTTTGGATTCAATTAAGTAGTTGGGATTGAACAGGGAGCTGTGCATTTGTAAGGTTGTCTTTTCCCCAGGAAACTAAGAAGGATATTAAAATAGGTAGGATTTGACACAGGTGTTGCAGGTCAAGCTACAGTAGCTGAGTGCTTCACTTTCTGTTCAGTACACTGCCTGTGAGATTGCCTATATTCACAAAATGGATGCAAATTTGATCTCTTCCTCTGTGCTAGATGATACTGGAATGAACCTAGGAAGATTCCTGTCATGCTTGAGTGTTTGAAAAAGCTGTAATAGACATCCTGGAACTTCTTGTCTGTGGAATCACAAGAATGATGTTATAGCTTCAGTTATCCTCCAAATACAAGCGGTTGTAAGAAAGCTATCACTTTTTCTTATGAAAATGGGAACTGTCAAATAGTCTTTGATAGTGTCTTAGAGAAAGCATTTGATTGCTTAGGAAATGAATTGTCTGAATTGTGCACTTTTTTTTTAATGGCCCAAATGGTCCTTTGAATCAAATGTAGCTTCTCCATAATGCTTAATGTAGTGAAGTTTCAGGTGTAATGGTCTGTTCTTACTATTCCTTCTGCAGACTGAAATCTGAACAGCTTGCTTTTGTACCTTCAAGTATGTATGAAGCACAAATAGATTGGAGTGTGTTCGGTATGTCAGGGCAGGTGTGTTTTTCAGGTCTCTTGACCTCTTGCATTATATGAAGTCCAATTTGTCTTAATTTTGAAACTTTCGGCCTTTTTCTGGGCTGGTATGTAAGAGGAGATCTTTAAAAAAGTGTGTGGATCCCAAGCCACTGGTGTGTTAGATAAAGTCTTCCTCCTTTACTTCTTTCTGTCTTTGCGTCAAAACTCAGCTCTGCATAGTACTTTCCTTTGAACGGGATTTTGTGTTTATCTGACTTCTTTTGAATGCAGTAAAAGCTATATCTCGCTTTCTATCGTATCTATCTGTATTTAGTTTAACTAAATGCCCTATCAAACAGTTTAAGTGGCATTTGGCTAGATTTTAGATAGTTCTCACATGAATAGCATTTCCTCTATAGCATGAGAGGTTTAGGGTTGAAAAGAGGACACACCAAACATGGTGCTTTGCCCACCTCTTGTGCTCTTTTAGCTTGAATAAAGAGCATGCTTTGAAACGAACTTGATTAGTTTATACCCTGTATTTTGCTGTGCACTGGCATTGTTGGTTTTATGCGGTGGTGAATGGTTTTAGTTGACAGCTTTGGAGGTAGGCTTAAAGCACTGAATAAAATTGCCTCCTTGTTAAATGAATGCAGGGGGAGCAGTAAAATGTTGGAAATAAGGACTGTTAAGGAAGTCATTATGTGAAAGAACAGATTCCCTTACCCTTTGCTTTCTGAAGGGAAAACCCCTTGCATTCTAATGTTCTTCTGGCATATTACTTATATTGGAATTGGTGTAATAGTATCTTAAAGGTGGGGTTTTTGAGGTTGCTTATTTTTTTTTTTTTCCTGTTAAAGGTATCTGTTCTTTGTCCCTACTACTATCATGGTTATGGATGGCTTCTAAGAAATCTGTGTTGGTGAGACTATAATTGTGCTTTTCTCTGGCTGTTGTGCTTAACTGGGCTGCCTGTATAGGTTTTCAGCTATGAAGCTGTTTGGAACTGTGTAGTTATTTGACTGCTTTAATTAATGCTTATCCTGATGCTCCAGTAGTCTGCATCAGCATGCTTCTTTAGGCTCTTATCAAGTATAGCTTTTAATCAAACTCTTGTGCTGCTTGTATAGTTGTCTTGCAGAAGCCTATGCAGCAAATATCCTCTGTTACTGTCTCTGGAAATACTTATTTCCACATTGTCATGCGACTGAAGATCTTGAATTTCTTTAAGCCAACTGAAGCTGCAATGCCAATTGAAACTTCTGCAGAAACTTACATCTTTCAAAAATGATGGCAAGGGTCTTGCTGTCTTTGATTTCACAAAAGCAGAAGTAACAAATTGTTTTCCAGAAAGATAATCTGGGACAAGTAACCACTTGCTAAGAAAAATATACTCAAAGAGAATTGTAAGAATTTACTGTAGTAAGTTCCTCCCACCCTAGAAGAAATATCAGCTAGTTTGCACGAGTGTCAAAAGTATGCTCCTGACACATAGTTAGAGTAATAAAGCCCAGACTCCCGTGCCCCTCACTTTGAGAGGGGTTGCTTTTGCTGCTTTGTTTCTGTATTTTCTTACTCTGTAATTTTTATTGCCACGTCACTGAGGGGAGAGTATCAAAATAGCAGAGAGGTTTGGGACTTTTGAAGGAAACTGGTTGTGTAGTGTAAATAAAGCTGATTAAAAAGCAGTTCTTACACAGTTGATTTAGTATTTTCAAGCCAACAGAATCTGTTAACTTTTTGTGTGGATGAAGTTAATATAGATCAGGTGTATATTTTCCTGAATTGCCTGTATTACATAAGCTAAACATGCATGAGGTTTAGTCGGATGTATTTTCTATAAATATTATCCCTAAGACAAATTTGATATTTTTTGTTTTTAACTATTATCTTGCAGTTGTTTTAATAGTGGGGTAGTCGTGCTGATAGTGGGGGGGAATGTGTAGAGTAGAATAGTTCAAAAAGCAGCCCATGGATTAGTCTGAACTGTAGTGTACCAGATCCTTTCATCACGTGGTGATGGGTGAGGGAACAGGAGGAGGCCATAGCAGCCAGAAATAGGCTTTTTTCTCCCTCAGAAATAGCCTTTTCCCCCACAAACCAGAAGAGCAACCAGTTCTGTTCCAGAACACCGAGGGAGAAGTAAGGTCACCCTGGAGAACCCCAGCTACTTCACATGTGATTTCTTGTGGTGTTTTGTTAGATAAGGTTATACTTAATTTGTATACCTCGTGAAGGAGGGAAGTAGGTTCTAGTTTATCTGATCTGTTGTAGGTGCCTCTGAAAGATTTCTTTTTTTTTCCCCCTTCATGATGTGCGTAACCTTTTAGCCATGTGTTCAGCTAATCCACACTTCTGGTTCTGATCAGAAAGAGGCTGGCTGTATTTGAACAGAAAAGCACCGTACATGTAGTATGCAGCTTTTGGTCAAGCTTACTGCTAGGTTCCTAATGGCAGCAGGAGCAATTAGGAACAACTCTTGAAGGGTAGCTAAAAAAAATATTAAAAGTAACCCCTAATCACTAGCCAGTGATGCAAATCAGCCTTCTCTCTAGAAAGTTTGCCTAATAGCCATAGAGGTTATCAAGTCAGACTGCATTTTGCTGAACCACTGCAACCCCTTTGGAGGCTCTAGGGCTGTACAGGCAGCAGTAACTAGGCAGGCAGAGCTAAAACTTGGTGCTAGGGAAAAGAAGGCTTGTGGTGAACACATAGGATTGATCACTGTGCCAATGAGTATTCCAAAAGTAGTGGAGAAGGGAATGCTTCCTAAAGTGTTTTACGGGAGTAAAGTGACTTTGCAGATGCAAGTTGTAAGAACAAACACTTGTCTCAAAAAAAAAGCAAACCTAAATCCCCCAAAAACCCAGCCAACCAAACAAAAAAAGCTGATTATAGCCACAATTAACTACTCCAACATACCTTTCTCAGGGGTAATCCAGTTCATAGATGCAAAAGCATTGGTCTTAATTGGGGAAAGAGATGAGATTATTTGGGACTTTTGAACTTGCTGGTTTGGATTTTCTTGCTCTGCAGGAAGACTGCTTTATTAAGCTGTATTGCTGGTGGTGATTAGGAAGCATTTATGCGTATAGAGATGTCTTAGCCAGCAGAGTCTGAGGTGGGACTGTGTCTTTCATTCGGGACTTCCTCCAAGGTTGCATAAACCCAAGGTCTTGGATCAGTGGCTCTTGTTACTCAGAGGATGGAAGCCCTTTGCTCACACTCATGAGTTGCTCTTTGCTATAGTTATTATAGTAACACAAACTCTACTTAAGGCTACTTTAGTTTGCTACTGTAACTTCTTAAAATGTTTTCCTTCAGAAAGAAAAAACAGATGGGAATCAAATCTTGTAGTACATGAGCCTGCTGTAAAAAGGAAAAGAGAAGAGGTTCTTTAGGCTCTTTGGTAGAGTTGTCAGGAAGTGCAGGAGACTTGCTTTGACATGAATCTCCCTTGCTGTGTGGATGGGGAGAGTTTTAACTCCTAAAGATGTTGAAACAAGGTGAAGAAGCCTGGATTTTCCAGACTAACTGGAACAAAAATGTCACGGATGGACTAGACTGAGCCTTTGAGTTGGGGATAGACTAGGTGACTTTGAAGTTCTGGCTAGCTCTGTTTTCTGTGATCAGCAGGCAACTGTACACTTTGCTGAAGGTACATGTGATGCAACGGAGAAAGTGCATCTTTGGAAGACAGAAGGAAGCCTTCTGGTCCATCTAGGTTTGTTGAGCTACCTCTGAAGAATGAGGTTTTGAGTGCTGGGGGATGATGATGATGACAACAGTATCCTCCTTCCAACCTCCAAGAAACTTCAATGTTAAATGTTTTTATTGTAATCTGTTGTAGTAATGATGATTAACAATACCTCTGGTAATGGAGGCTGCTTCTGAGACAGAAATGGATGCATGTAATCATCAGCTAGAGACAAGCTTAGACTTAAATTCATGTTGAGTTAATATCTTTAGTATTGATACACAGTACTGGAGAATAGAGTTCAAAGGAGAAAAGTGTTGTCCTGTTGGTACAGAAGTACTACTTATCTTTGTTTTTTCTATTTGTCAGCACTTCCCCATGAGATTGAGAATAACTTCACTGTCGTATTTCACTGATCTTCTCAGATAATTGGCAGACAGCAATTGCTTGTTTTATGAAGGTCTGATGCAGAAAAATGTATCTGGAATAAATATTGTCTTTAAAAAAAAAATCCCCAAACATTCAAGTTATTTTGTTGACATAGTACATCAGTTCTGGAGACAAAATGAATTGTTCAGTATGATAGAAAGAGAGAGCAGGAAATACTGGCAGTGATATTACATAAAAGGATATACACAAAAGTTCACTTATTTTGTTGTCAGTGTTGCATATATTGAAGCTTTCTGTTTTCATTTTGATATAACTAGCATGTGGCTTTTTTCCTTTTAATCTGTGTTCAAGGCAGTAAATGTTGGATGCTTCAGCAGAAGAGGGCTTTCCGGTTAGTCAGGACTTCAGCATATAGTCGTGAGAAACTGAAGCTGAATATTGCGAAGGTGAATAATTTATCTTCAGACTTCTGATGTTGTAGGTGTCATGATAACTGTAGACTTGCAATACTTCCAGAAGAATCTCTCCTGCCCTCTGTGCCATTTTTCCCTGGTTGCTGATTGAGTGATTTTGTGGCTTTGCAGTGAACTGGAGAGCAAGGAATTGATGTGGTTTAAAACTAAATTTAAAGCATAAAATCTGGGGTCTTTTTCCCTTTCACGTGAACCAGGGAGAGAAACAGCAGGAACAAAGTAGCAACTGAAAGGTGGGACTGCTGCTTTTGGCCACAGTGTTGGCTCCCACTAGTTCAGTGATGGTAAAAACATAGTGAATTTTTTTAATTCGTGCTGAGTATATGCTACTGTATGATACTGAACATGAAATGAGCATGTACTTAAAAGGAAAAATTCACTCAAGTCTGACTTCACAGGGAAAGCTGTTGCTAATATTTCTGCAGCTTTACTGTTTAGCACAGCAAAGATGTTCTTTCTCTTGTGCATCAGAGCTATGGTAACAACTGAACTGTAGCGTGTCATCTGTTCAGAGATGAGTCTGTGAAATGGGATGGTTTGCATCTAAAAATGATGAGGTATGCAATAGGACTGTTAGTAGGTGAGGAAAGCAAGGTGAAGTTGCTCCTTTTTGTCCGGTGGAAGTATTACCCATGAAAGTGTGACTTGTTTGGTTTGTAGTCTTTTAGGAGGTAGGTTGCATAAGTATAGGGAAGTATTCAAGTTTTATGATAGTTTGTATTTTCATAGCGTTGTAAAAAAAAAAAAAAAAGCTACATGCAGCAGCTTCTGTGTCTGGTAGCTAGAAGATATTTCCCTTAATCTTGGGGGTTATTTCCCTGAGTTGAAGTCTAACTTTTTGAGGTGCAGGTCAAGGCTTTTAGAGCTCTTGTCCTACGTAACAGAGGTCTTGTTTACTCTTTGCCACTGGCTAAGCCTGATTCCTTTTAAAAAACAAAACAAACCAAAAAAGCTCGTGTAACAAGCTGTCCCACAAATGGTTCAAAACTTGTTGATGATCTCTGAAGTAGTCAAGTAGGTTCCTACAAGACTTGTAGAAAATAGGAACTTGCCACAGCATTCGGACTGTGGGAGAGAGCGTGTGTGGTCTTGCTCTCCAGACAGCAACAAATCCATGCAAAGGAGAGGCTTTCTTTACATATCCCAGCCATGGGAAAAACTTAATTGGAGTTTGTAGTTCATTATATCCCAAAGTCCTCAACTGTTTGATGTAAATCTGTAGGAAACTGGCTTTGATAATTATGGTGCCCATAACCTATGCCAGCACCACTCCCTTATTTGCAAGGAATAGTGCTATCAACAGAGATAATTATCCCATGAGGTTTCATAATGCTAGCTGTCCCAGTATTGCTGCCACTGAGAAGCTTTTGGAAAAAGTGTAGGGCTGTTTTTACCATAGACATTGGTCTGATATTTTGGAACATCTGGAGAACTTCAAAAGTGCTCTGTAGGTCTGCATGTGAGCAGGATGGCCTCAGAGTGGCTGTTCTGTCTCTGAAATTTATTTTTCTTTTTTCCTAGTTTGATTTATTAGTTGGAAAAAAACCCAAAACATTTGCTCTAGGCCTTTTGGTGGGGTGGAGGAGGGTTCCGGCTCCAGGTTGTCTTTTGGTAGCGCTGGCCATCTTGTGAAGCAAAAAGTTAGCATGCTAATGTGCTGGTCCCTGAGCTGCATCAGGCTTCTGGAGCTGCTGGAAAGGCTCAGGAAGAAGGGAAACGGGCTGATGTTGTGGAGAGGGGGTTGTGAGAAGACTCAACAAGGAACTTCTGTCTATGGAGCTCCTGTTGGCTGTGGGGAAGCTTGGAGTCTCCTGCTGTTCAGTGATGGGGAATTTGTGGCCTTAGGTCTTGTCCCTCCTCTTTCTGCACAGTTCCATCCTGCTGCTGCCTGGGAGGGGGAGGCAGTAGTTCCTGACCTAGGCACTGCTCAGCAGAAGATTTGAGTTAAATGAAGGATAGGAGAAGGCTGCTTCTTGTGCTCTAGCTCCTTGTGCCTGTGCTTAGAAAAGCTGACTCGGCAAGGTG
>WKFP01014388.1:1053202-1084772 GCA_011057875.1 Pterocles orientalis
CTGTGCCATTTTTCCCTGGTTGCTGATTGAGTGATTTTGTGGCTTTGCAGTGAACTGGAGAGCAAGGAATTGATGTGGTTTAAAACTAAATTTAAAGCATAAAATCTGGGGTCTTTTTCCCTTTCACGTGAACCAGGGAGAGAAACAGCAGGAACAAAGTAGCAACTGAAAGGTGGGACTGCTGCTTTTGGCCACAGTGTTGGCTCCCACTAGTTCAGTGATGGTAAAAACATAGTGAATTTTTTTAATTTGTGCTGAGTATATGCTGCTGTATGATACTGAACATGAAATGAGCATGTACTTAAAAGGAAAAATTCATTCAAGTCTGACTTCACAGGGAAAGCTGTTGCTAATATTTCTGCAGCTTTACTGTTTAGCACAGCAAAGATGTTCTTTCTCTTGTGCATCAGAGCTATGGTAACAACTGAACTGTAGCGTGTCATCTGTTCAGAGATGAGTCTGTGAAATGGGATGGTTTGCATCTAAAAGTGATGAGGTATGCAATAGGACTGTTAGTAGGTGAGGAAAGCAAGGTGAAGTTGCTCCTTTTTGTCCAGTGGAAGTATTACCCATGAAAGTTTGACTTGTTCGGTTTGTAGTCTTCTAGGAGGTAGGTTGCATAAGTATAGGGAAGTATTCAAGTTTTTTATGATAGTTTGTATTTTCATAGCATTGTAAAAAAAAAAATCAGCTACATGCAGCAGCTTCTGTGTGTGGTAGCTAGAAAAATATTTCCCTTAATCTTGGGGGTTATTTCCCTGAGTTGAAGTCTAACTTTTTGAGGTGCAGATCAAGGCTTTTAGAGCTCTCGTCCTATGTAACAGAGGTCTTGTTTACTCTTTGCCACTCGCTAAGCCTGATTCCTTTTAAAAAACAAAACAAACCAAAAAAGCTCGTGTAACAAGCTGTCCCACAAATGGTTCAAAACTTGTTGATGATCTCTGAAGTAGTCAAGTAGGTTCCTACAAGACTTGTAGAAAATAGGAACTTGCCACAGCATTCGGACTGTGGGAGAGAGCGTGTGTGGTCTTGCTCTCCAGACAGCAACAAATCCATGCAAAGGAGAGGCTTTCTTTACATATCCCAGCCATGGGAAAAACTTAATTGGAGTTTTGAGGACTTTGGGATATAATGAAATACACTGTTTGATGTAAATCTGTAGGAAACTGGCTTTGATAATTATGGTGCCCATAACCTATGCCAGCACCACTCCCTTATTTGCAAGGAATAGTGCTATCAACAGAGATAATTATCCCATGAGGTTTCATAATGCTAGCTGTCCCAGTATTGCTGCCACTGAGAAGCTTTTGGAAAAAGTGTAGGGCTGTTTTTACCATAGACATTGGTCTGATATTTTGGAACATCTAGAGAACTTCAAAAGTGCTCTGTAGGTCTGCATGTGAGCAGGATGGCCTCAGAGTGGCTGTTCTGTCTCTGAAATTTATTTTTCTTTTTTCCTAGTTTGATTTATTAGTTGGAAAAAAAACCAAAACATTTGCTTTAGGCCTTTTGGTGGGGTGGAGGAGGGTTCCAGCTCCAGGTTGTCTTTCGGTAGCGCTGGCCATATTGTGAAGCAAAAAGTTAGCATGCTAATGTGCTGGTCCCCGAGCTGCATCAGGCTTCTGGAGCTGCTGGAAAGGCTCAGGAAGAAGGGAAACGGGCTGATGTTGTGGAGAGGGGGTTGTGAGAAGACTCAATAAGGAACTTCTGTCTATGGAGCTCCTGTTGGCTGTGGAGAAGCTTGGAGTCTCCTGCTGTTCAGTGATGGGGAATTTGTGGCCTTAGGTCTTGTCCCTCCTCTTTCTGCACAGTTCCATCCTGCTGCTGCCTGGGAGGAGAAGGCAGTAGTTCCTGACCTAGGCACTGCTCAGCAGAAGATTTGAGTTAAATGAAGGATAGGAGAAGGCTGCTTCTTGTGCTCTAGCTCCTTGTGCCTGTGCTTAGAAAAGCTGACTCGGCAAGGTGTGGGTGGACATGTCGCCATTCCCCTTCCTGTATCCTGAATTGCGTTGTGTCCTGTGGGACATCTCAGTTTAGAGGGGCTGGGACTTGCCAAGGAGTGTGGGTCTGTTGCCTTGAGAGAAATCTTAGTTGGGCACTTACCGGGACAGAGATGCTGGGTGAGTGGGTGGGTGCAGGTCCTGTTAGGGCTGACAAAATCCCATGGTGCTGATGTCGGTTCATTTGGTATGTAGATTATTTAGGTAGTGGCAAGGAAAGGTGTGGCCCAGATGCCATGGGGACGGCTAGTTTGTGGTGAACAAGATGAGAGTCCTGGCCTAGAAAAAATGAAGACGTCTGCTGGCTGTGGAGAGGAAAGAGGCAAGTTCTCTGATGCTTCCCCCCCCATGAAACACATTCCTAGTAATTGTCCTAGCTCTTTTTACCAGTGTCAGATCAAAATAAAACATACAGGTCTATAATTAAAGCATAACAAATAGTAAAACTACCACTCAATTCATCCTGCCCTTTTGTGCAAACAAAATTTAGAAATTGGCACAAAGAAAACCTTAATGAAAACTTGTCAGTGCTAATCAGGATGAATGAATTAAATTTTCACTTTCCTTGTATTTCCTTCCTATTTAAAGTTTTCAAAAGGCCTTTTAACCTTGAGAGGCTTTTTTCTTTTTCTTTTCTAAAAGATAATTAAATCCCACAGAAACCTGAAATGAAATCAAGTAGCCTTTCCCAGTTGTTATTGTTTTGTGAACATGAGAAAAGACAAACAAGATAACCCCACTATAGCCTGGTTTTAACTTTCGGTGGAACTACTTAAATTCAGTAGTGCTTACCAGTAACACAAACACAGAAACTTTAATTACAGAGTGTAAAGCTAGAGGTGGTAGTAGTTATATATTTTTTCTGAAGGAGTTATTGCTTTCTTAGGTTTTCAGATAAAAATACTAAAATGTAGAGAGCATGATGTCTTCAGGCAAGTCAAAACTTGCTGGCATATTCATGGTGATATAGTGTCTTTGAAAGAAAGCATGTGTATATATCTAGGAAGAACCAAGCCAGAGAATCAGATCATTCCTGTTTTAAGGGCTGGTATTTAAGTGGATTGTATTGATATATCTTTCTACAAATTGGTCTCTTGGGACTAGGATCCGCTGTGTTAACTGAATGCTGCTCTTCTCTTGTGTGGAGCTAATAACAAGTTTCTAAGATACGAGTTTCTGGGATGCCTGGCATGAAATAATAGTGATTTACTCCTGTTGTTCTTCTACTGCATTGGGGAATCTCGTTTAATATTCCAGTGAGATACAGTAGTCTTCCCTATGAAAATGAGGGTGAGAGAAAAAGCTCAATTGTAGCCTGGCTGAAAAGTTCTTAACTTACTATGTGTGTCTGGCATCATGTATTAAATGTGTATTTAAAAAGTCTGCTTTGTGTTCCAGAGTACTTAGACTTGAGATTATTTCGATCTTAAATCTGCTCTTGTTTGTGCTCACATTCAGCAGTCCTGCAGTTCACTGGTATTTTGACAACGTGCATGTGAAGTTTTAGACTATTTTTGTGTGTGACACCAGGCGATCCCTGCCTGAAGTAAGCAGTAAGCCTTCTGCAGGGCAGTGCTCCAGAGCCTTAACAATGAGACTGCGTGCTTTCACCCACTACCCGTTTCTCCTTTGTTTGCAAAAGGATACAGGGTGCTCCAAGTGCATTCTCTTGTTACGCAAACTAGTTAGTTATGTATACAGAATGTAATGATAAGAAAAAAAAATATTCTAGGTTACTGCATTGCTTTTCCTAGTCAGCAGCTGTCATAGGACTGCTCTTATGGCCCAAGCAGTGAGTCACTATTAGCCTTCTTCAGGGCTACAAACGAATTATTTTAATCTGGAGATAGTGTGGTAGATGTAGAGCTACTTTTAAGTGTATCTCCAAGCAGAAAATGATTTCTCCTAACTTTTTTTTTAACTTCTTTTGCTTTGCAGGGAGTTAGTCACCTTTAAATCTCCCTTTCTTCTCCTTTTCATGTTAGCTTTTAATCATAAAGACTGTGGGAGAGGGATATATATGATCAGTGGAGAATAGACCTCATCAGTAAGACAAATGAGACTTGTAAGTGGAGTAACATCTGTAGTTCTTCAGGCAAAAGTCTGAAACCTCTGAGGATCAGGAATGGAAGAAGCTTCTGTGCAGTAAAGTAAAGCCCTGAGGGATCTTCCTAGACCAGCTGAGAGTTATGAAGAATGTTACAGGTGACAGTGCTGTGATGAGAAGCATCTACCTGTCCTAAATTTCCGGGGTGGGGTGGTGGTGAATTCCATGCTTATATGCATTGCAAAGAAATTTCCAGTTGATCCCTTCCCTGGGGAAGGAGCTATGTCCCCCTGAGGGTTAAGGCTTCTCTGAATAATAAATCTGTTGGGTCTCTGTCCTCAGAGAGAGATGAAAGAACTGTGGAAGGCTACTGTGTTACACCTGGTAAAGGAAGTCATTAGGGAGTCTTCAGATATAGTCATATAAAAATGCTTGCCTTCTTTCCTTAATGATAGATGAAGCCTTTAGGATTAGAGTTGTTTTTTTGTTTGTTTGTTTTTTTTTTAAAAGACCCACCTAAATAAAGTTTATGTGAGTACAATTCCCTTTCACTTAGTTTTGCTTGCTACTGAATTACTTTGATTTTCCGCTGTTCTTTCTCTTGTCTTCCCCTTCCTCACATCTCATGCAGAAATTAATGGTAGGGTAAAAACTTTTAAAACTCCCTATGTTCTGAGTCACAGGAAGATTTGTTCTTCCAAATTCCTTTGATTCTGGAGGTGAAGTAGTATTTCTGTAGCTGAACAACTCAGTGTTTCATTTGTAGTTGGTTACCTTATTAATGATGACTAAATTTTCAACCATTGGTGGGTAAAGAATGTTTGAATGCTCGTAATTCAGGAAAGAAAACTTAGCATGGTGGTTACTTTTTATGGTTGTTACTTTTTTGGTTTTGCTCATGCATTTGGTGACATCAGGATATTGTGATAAGATTGTTGCTCTCCTTTTCTGTGTTACAAATTGGTGATGGTTTATACCAAACTTTTTTTTATTTCTAGGTATAATGGATCCCTCCCTAATGGTGACAGAGGACGCAGGAAAAGCAGATTTGCCCTTTATAAGCGACCTAAGGCGAACGGAGTTAAGCCCAGCACTGTTCACGTGATTTCTACTCCCCAGGCATCGAAGGTATGTGACAGTGGGCAAATCTTGTTTTTCTGATGATCCTGGGTGCAGAGCGACTCACATGTTACTGATGATTTACCATGCTGCTGGTTCATCATGTGGTAGTCAGATGTATTTGTTTTAATGAAAAGTCTTCAACGGATTTTCTTTCTGGGGGTATATATATTTAATTTTAATCCAGTTACCTGTTTAAAATAGTCTCTAAATTGAGGTATGAGTTAATCTGACCTTGCTGCCCCTGTTCAGAAAGCTGACTTTGTCAGAGGTGATAGTTTTATTGGAGCCATGTGGTGCAATACAAAAAGTATTTTAGGTGAAGGAGGAAAAGCAGTAAAGTAAATATATTAATATAGTAATGTATTAATGTCTATAACTGTCCAGGTTACAGTTTTGGTGGTGGAATATATTTCAAGCTGCAAAAAGTCATCCAATGTCTTCTCTCAAACCCTTTTTCCTAGAAGCAAAAAGCGACTAGAGTTCTGGCTAAACTGGAGGGGGGGTCTGTGGTGACACTTAGGAAAGTGCATGTTTTGTGAGAAGGGTGTACGTTGCTTTCATGGAAATATATATTGGGGGAAGGAGAGAACATACACCATTGTTAGAAGCTTGTTGTCGGACTTCGACCAAGAGAAGAATATTGTTTAGTACCTAGTATAGGATGACATTTTCTTTTATAAGACATACTATACATAATATACACCTAAACTTATCAAAATATGTAATATCAGACTTTGGTTTTTTTAAAGATTGTATAGAGCCTGCCTAGTGCAGAGAAATACGTGGTCTTTTAGATTAAAAGTTTCTGTAAGTATTTTGCATTGTTCCTATTCTCAGAGTGAAAGCATTTGTGAGTTAGATCTTCCTGATGAAATCAACCTTCAAATAGAAGGCCTGTAGTATGTGTTTGTATGTTGGTAACTCTGGTTGCTTAAAATGCAACAAATGAAAAAAACCTGCGTTTTACATAGCTGATGGAAATATACACATGTTCTCACTCGATAATCTTAAGCATTTGGACTGCAGATGGTATTTCAGCATTTGAGTTGCAAAATATTTAAACACCTGGCAGACACCACAAGTTATCTGGTTAATGTTCATCTGTGTTGTTATTGTAGTGTAGATAAAATATGTGTGCTGTACAAATTAGTGCCCTTATAAAGATAGCATTGGGTCTGAGACATTAAAGCCCCTCCTTTGAGGATTTGGATTCAGGTAGATACATCAGGTTGAATGGATTCTTTTGCACTTTCTCTGAACTCTTACAAAAGAGCTTTTGTGTGTTTATACTGTTGTCTGAGGCAAAGCTGGTGGAACTGTGCCAGGACAGTGATGCAGTGGATTGCAGTTAGTGCTCTTTCAGATGCGCAGAAGGGGTGTTTACATTTTAAGCGGCTTTCCTAAGTTTTTCTGACATCTTAAACACCAGAGCCCAAATGTGTTTTACTAGGAATGGCTTCTGCATACAAGTGCTGAAAATTATTCCGGAAACATAGACTAGTAGAGAAAGGAGGGAACTGCTTTGTTCTTAGAAAATAACGTGCAGTTTGACCTCGAAAGTTTTGTTCTGTTCTCAGTTTTTCAGTCTAACTCTTATTTAAGGCAGATAAAACAGTGGGAACTTGTGCTGCACAGGATGTTAACAAGTTTCCTCCCTTTGCATCCTTCCTTCTGACTTTTCACACGTCGGTTCTCTGTTTTGGATTTCTTGTCTGTCACAGAGTGTATTGGATCTCTGAGCAGAAAGAAACGTGTTGTTTTCAGAGTACTGATGTTTTTGGGTGGTGCATGTAGTAGAGGTGGGTAAAGCACTGACTGTCTCCATTTGTTTTGTCTCTGCTGTGGCATGAATGCTTGAAGAAAGTGCACAGCTGGTTTTGTGCTAATTGCATTAATGCAGCAGCTCAAGAGCTCTAGCTGTCACCAATTTTAAGTTAGTGTGTCAGCCTGAAAACTGCAATAGATTTTAAGAGGTTGCTTGTCATGCTCCATTGTCCCTGCTATGCAGGTGTCAAGGACAGCTGGAGTAGCAATAGTTTCAGTAGTAAATGTTGCTGAGCTAATTGCATATCAATCAGTGGCTTTTGTTTTTTTCCACTGGAGTGCTTGCTTTTTGCCACTCTGTCTTCTGGAGGTGCCGAAGAAAATTTTGAATTATTTGGCCTTCTGAGGGTATATGGGCATATCTGGGGGGAAAGGCACTGTATGGGGTAATAAGTCTCAGTTTTTTTCAGTGTCTTGTTAAAATATGCATATATCCCTTCAACATTATGCACTTGACTTTAAAAATTATTTTATTAACTCTATGCCTTGGTAGCATTCAGGGAATTTTTTAGTGTCTCCTGTTTTGTAAAACTCAGTTTATTTGAGACACTTTTTCCAGTGTTGTCTAAATTGGTATTACTGTTAGAAAGAAAGCGTAAAACTCTTAGGCTGTCTCTTGTTTGTCTGTGTGTACATGTCTGCAGTGGGGGGTGTGGATACATGAGACTTCATTAACTGTATGAACCTTACTCAAGATTTTAATAATCCTTTTTGCTAGACTGAGAGTTTGTTTCAAAATCATCAAGTCACAGGAGAGGCCATTCCTTGCTTCGACTTGGGTCTCATGATAAAGAGGAAGACTCTCATCAGTGATGATAATCTGTCTGTCAGAACCTTCCTCTGACTACTGAACTCTTAGGTGTAAGTTTGCTACTAGGTCTTCATGACATAGCTAAGACTGATTTATTTTTTTCAAGCTATTAGAGCTATTTAACAGAAGCAAAAGTTTATCTGTGTAGAATAATATTTGAGGACAATATATATTTCTTAGAGATCTTAAGTAGGCAAATAATACGCCCTCTCTAAATAAAACTGGATGATCCCAGTTTCTGCCAAAGATTTTGATCTTGCTATGTATCTGGTGGTTCAGTGGGCCATTAGGTTAACACTTGTGCAAACAGAGGTGGATCCTCATTCCTCCTCTTTGTAGCCTGGATTCAGCACTGCAGGTGGGGTCTCGTAAGAGTTGAGGGGGAGAATCTCCTCCCTTGACCCGCTGGTGATGCCCCCAGGATGCAGCTGGCTTTCTGGGCTGCAAGCACATGTTGCTGACTTATGTTGAGCTTCTCATCAGCCAACACCCTCAAGTCCTTCTCCTCAGCTGCTTTCAACCCATTCTCCGCCCAGCCTATGTTTGCGCTTGGGATTGCCCCAACCCACGTGCAGGACCTTGCACTTGTTGAACTTCGAGGTTTGCATGGGCCCACCTCTCAAGCCTGTCAAGATCCCTCTGGAAGGCAGAAATGAAGAAGGAACTTCATGTGCATTTGAGTTAGTTGAAGTATGGCATTGGGAAGCATGAATTGTTGACGTTAGCCCTCCAGGATTACCTAGTATTACTCTGGAAGCAGGAATTAATTCTATTGTAACAGCATGTACATGGTATTTGAGATCTTCCAAAGTGTTAAGTCAGTGGGCAAGAGAATGTAACTAGCAAGCACTAGAAGGACTAGTTTAACAAGTGAATGTTGTGCTTTGATACCTAAGCACTTGCATTCTTAATACTCACTTGATAGATGATTACAAATCTCTTTTGAATTGCTGCAGAGTAGGAAAAATCCACCTTTAATACATTTTTATGGTGGCGTATCTTGGTATTTGTTATGTCTGTCTTTCTTGGGATCAAAGTTTTCCTGTGGTAGATAAAGACAAGGTATTTTCTCCCCTATGAAGTTACTATTTCAAGCTGGCTGGGGAAGATCTTTCCAACTTCAAGTCCAGTTACCTGCTGAGTTGGCTTCTGCTTTGTGCTGTCACAACAGCAGCTTGTATAGTGACTGGCTGGGTTCCTGCAGCTCAAATCAAGTTCCGTGCTGCTACTGGAGAAGAACAAAATGCAGCCATACGAATAATTACTAGGTCAGGAAAAGAGCTGCAATTTGTGCTTTGAGTGACGAGAGAAAATGAAAGTGTCGGATTCTTGTGATCGGTTATCTACTGTGGATATTGCATCTGCTTTGACATACTTTGTGAATTTTGAGTAAAAAGACCAAAAATCCTTTTAGCACTGACAGCTTTTTGGTGTTCATTCTGGATGAGAGCTGTAGAGCTCAGCTGCTGTCAGGAGGGTACTGTCTCTGTCAGTGGCTTCTCTCTCTCTTATTGGGCTTATTTATGGTGTAATCAGTTCACACAGCACTAATTTGTTCTGAAGTAACTTAATCACACAGGTATCTTGAGAATCCCAAGTTGTGCAGAGGCAGCTTTTTCTTGGCTCATCAGACTGAATCTACTTGAATAATAGTTTCCTAAGTGTAGAGTGTCCTTTTACTCTATTAAATGAGCATCATCTTAACATGCAAAGTCCCTATCCGCTTGTCCTTGCAAATAGTAGGAAATGGTTAGACAGAAAAAAATGGTTAGACTGATTTCATTACTAAGGCTTAATAAATGACAACTATTACTTTGAAACTCTTGTTCCTGAGCTTTTGGGACCTATTGAGCAGAATGCATGTCAAAGGTTTTAGAAAATCACTTTACAGTGTTTTCTAACAAAACCCAGATGTTTAGCAAAGGAAAGGGAATTAAAAATTGCTGAGGATTGCAACAATTATTTTTTTATGACTTGACATTGTTTTTTGTTTTCATGCTCTCTCCTCAGAGGGTAGACAAAAGATCAAAAAATGCTTTCCTTGTAAACTCTCTTTAAACAGCATCTGCTATAAATCAATATTTAGAGCAGATTCCACTTGAATTTGGGTGCCCTTTGAAAGCAGAGGAAGGTGCAGTGGTCACTAGGGCTAGTGTTAAAGAATCTCCGGAGCATTGTGTTTCCTCATATGCTTCCACTTCACTTCCCACAGGGAGCCAGGCTGTGTAACCCACAACCCGCAATATCTATCAGTTTGCAACTTCCTTTACTCTGTCAAAAATAACCTGGGGGAATTCAGTCTTGTGGAAACGGAGAGCTAGGTGAAGTACAGACTCTTGTCAGCAGAGTTTCAAATGCTGTAGTGTAAGGTCAAACACTGCAAAACCTTTGTTACCCATCAGGGAATGTCCTCAATCATTCATGCTACTGGAAAAGCTACAAGTAGGATTTCCACTGCAGGCAGCAGAGCCACTGGTTTCACTGAAAGGTAACAATTTCACTGCTTTAGCTTCGTGTGGCACAACTTGTTTAACTTATTCCAGTTTGGGTGGTTTCTGCCTGCTTCCCCACCATTCCTGAAGAATTAGAGTAGAAATTTTGGACCACCTACTGTAGTGGTGAAGCTCTTGTCCCTGTTACACGTTTATTCTATTTGGACTCTTGATTGGCTGGAATGGATCTAGTCTTAGAAGTGCATGTCTCCTGAGAGCTGGGCTGGACTGAGCTTCCTAAAAGTTAGGAGAAAACCCAAAACTGGTTTTGGATCAAATGAGGCTGCATGGACTGAGTGTAATGCTTCTGCCTGCACGGTGGTACTGCCTTTTGAGCGTGATGTTGGGAATAGTACATCATTGCAAGTTGGCATTAATAAGTGAGAACCTCTGCTGCTGTGTTCCAGGTGTATAGGTGGGCTGTGCTGTGGCACGATTATGAACAGCCTGATGACTACAGTGGTTTGTACACAATTGTTAGAAGAGTTCTGGGACTGGTAGCACCTACTATCCAGAAATTCCTAGCTACTCTGTGATGGGGGGACTTTACACAAGACTGAAGTGGCTTTCACGTTAGCTTTGAACTGCAAAGTCCCTGTCGAGAGAGACAGTTGGATTCTAGGCTGTATGGAATGTAGTTTTGTAGCACATACGACGCAGGGAGCTGTCCTCGACTGAGACTTGTGCCACAGAACTGAAGGCAAATGTTCTGGCACTATGAAGAGGCGTGAGGCAGTGTGTGTCTTACTCTTGTGTTACCCTCTTTCAATGAAGTTGAAGGTTCTTGGAGTATTTGTTGCTAATGACATGTATATAGTTTGTTTCATGCTAAAAAAAAAAAAAAGTGTGATGACAAGAGGAACATAATGATGTATGTACTTTTTCTGTTATCTCTAACTGTGATGTCCAAACAAAATTGCCTTCAATGGATGGAATGTTGCGTTGTGGAAAAATCAGGTAGTGGATACTCAGTCACAGCAGTATGGAACAGCTTTCCTGGAACAGAGGAGTTGGAACTGCTTCAAAGAGTAGATGAGACTCGTATGCTTTAAGGCTTTGTTGAGAAGGACAATTACTTTAAAAACACAGAAAGCAATTCAAGCTTTGTGGGCCAACAGTAACTTTTCAAAGAAACAAACAGCTGCTGTTCCTGTTTTACAAATTAGAAAATACTTATTTTCCAGAGTGCTTTGAGATTTTGTTAATGGAAAGAACAAAATTTAAATATTTCTCTTCTGGGGAGTCTTTTATGACTACATCTGTAAAATGAGTAATTTTATCTGTTCACTAAGTGAAGTACTAGAGGGGTGACTGACTTGTGAGACTACAAGATTCCTCTTTCCACTGTCTGTAGGTCTCTTGTCTGAGATGTGTTTATACTTTCTTTTAGATGCAGGGATTTTTAGATGTTTTGGGATCTTGCTGGTTTGCTCCTACTCAACACCGAAGACTTCACAAAGAAAACAAGGAGTACTTTATCAGGATGATCTCTTTTGAAGGGATGTATCTCCAGCAAAGTGCTTATGGTGGTGCTTGGTTCTTGGAATGCTCCAAGCTCTTTAGCATTGCGTGCAGAAATTCTATTTTCTGTGTTTGGCAGTCATAAGAGCAATTGAGAATTCCTTAGCACTATGGCTTTGATTCTGTGAGATCCTTATCTCTTTTTTTTGATCATCTCATGAGCTGTCCTTCCATGGAAACAAGCTTGTCTAGCCATCGGGTCTGCATCAGAGCTTGTACTTACATGACCTTAATGCAAGACCGCATGTGTTGTGTACAGACTTGTCTTTAAATTCTGCGTGTCTCTTGTCCATAGTTATTCTGCCAGTACTTCAGGAAGCTCTGGACTCTGCAGATGCCAGGTGTGAGATAATAAATGTGGTAATATATACTTTGGCCTTCTAATTTCAGTAGCAGCAGATGCCTATCGCTTTGACTTGGGGAAGCTCCTTAAATGCCCAGCACTGCCGACTTGCTTGGTTGTACAGTACTCTGGTTTTCCTCCAGTTCCATATCAGCGTGTGCTCCTACACAGAGTTCACCACAGTCAGGGGATGATAGATGCTTTCTCCTCTGTTTTTTGACATTGGCAAGCAAGGAGAGGTGACAGTCCTTCAAGCTGAAAACTGAGGATTTGGTGCAGGATGTCAGATTCACATATTCCTTTGGAACTCTCACGCTGGTTACTACTGGCCTGGCATTTGACTGGTTGCTCACGAGAATGGGACCAGTGTCTTAAATGATCTGTCTTGGACTGAGATTATCCAGAAGTGTTGTGCACTTAGCCTTGGATGTTGACAACTATCACTTTTGTGGTGCCAGAGATTTCTGTGGGAACCATTCCTGTTTTTCTAGATTTATGATACTCAAATACTTTACTTCCTCTTTTGCCCTAACCCAGGGTAAGGAAAGAGGAAGCAAACACAGGTTTGATTTTTTTTTTTTATTTGGTTGTCTTTCATGGCTCCCATATGACCGAAGAGACTTCAGTTCCAGGCCCTGTTGTGTTACCTGTAGCTGCACAATTGTTTCTCCTCCAAGACTTCTCAACTGATGGGGAGCTTAGATGATGAAGCACTCTATTTGTACTTTGAATAACTCTTGTGTCTAAAACAGTACTATTCAGCTTCAGTGATGAATGTTGTTCTTGATCAACAGAATCTGAAAAGAACCTGGAACTTTCTGGAGATACAAACCATTCCTGCAGAATGGTTCAGCTCCTGAGACTGGCCTTAGTTATGTGTGACCAGCGTAACACAACACTCTTGCTGAAATATCTAGATGATGTACTTGGAAAAAGCTGTCCTTCTGTCCTTTAAGTGTGGACTCTGGGAGACTTTTTCCCACAACTGTGTCTTCAAGTAGTTCTGCTTGAAGTTCCTGGCTATATGGGTGGGCGTAAGCTGATTACGATGATAACCAACCTCTCTTTGGAGCTCTTTCCTTCATGGTATTGACTGTGCATCTGTTTAACATGCGGTCTCTTCCTGAGTCCAGAATTCCAGAAGAGGCAATTAAGGAGATCATATGGTTGAGAGAAAGTGAGGGAGAGGTCTGGTTTTTGTGCTTGAAGTTTTACAGTGCTTGGTGAGTGTTATCAAAGCAAAACTTTTTATCTGTGCTGCATGAATGGTAAAAAAATCTTCAACAGTTATGGGTTGATTTCTCTGGTTTGCACATTTGATGGCACTGTACTTCATATATCCAAATCTTACTAGTTTTTAATTTTCTATAAAGCAGGTTTGGAGGAAATATTCAGTAGGACAGTAGCTGCAAACCCACAAAAATGGGAAGGAGAGCTGAAAGGAACTTTGAGGGTCTTTGTGGATTACTTTTGACTGCTTTCATAGTAAATGTCATTTATATTGCAAACTTGAGACAATAGACGACTGTGTAAAACATGCAGAAATCTTTCCTCCTCCCTGTTTTCTTATGCTAGCATTTGGTTTTCCACACCATTTTCTCTCTGCTTCAGCCCACCAAAGAATCTGCCACTGCTGAAGGTCAACAATAAGGCAGTGCCTTGGTGGTCCAGGTGGGAGGCAGGCAGGAAAAAAGCTGACCTCGCTTCAGCATTGGCAGCTGCTCTTATTTTGTTCCAAATGAAAAGCTGGCCTTGGAAAGCTGGATTGCAAAACTTCTAATAGCTCCTAAAGTGTTCTTCGTAACTCATCCCTTCCCCTCAAAGCTTTCTCAACTCGGACTGTTTGCTGTTTTGTCACAAAAATTTACTCTGTTGCTGCTTGAGTGTAATAAATAAACTGTTAAGTCAAAACAAAATGTTTGCAATTTTGTGCAAGAGACAGCCCGTGTTAAATATCTTAAAACATCCCTCTGTTATGACCTTGACTGTTACTTGGAAGGTCGAACTCTAGTTTCCTTGGTTAAAAATACCTTTTATTTAATGTTGTATTTTAGTATCTTTGTACTATAGTAGCAGATACTGCTGGAGTTGAGAGTATTACTGTGCCATTATGTGCTGCATATAAAAACCAGGACTCTTCCTGAGGAACTTTTTTTTTCTTTTTTTTACTGGAAATAATAGAGAAGGATTTCACAAAGGAAAGATGTTGCATATATGTTAAGTTCCTTCGGATGTGTGAACTTACCCAAGGTCGGAAGCAGATTGTGAAAAGATCAGGCTGTCGAGTTAAGGTAGCCCCATTCATTACTCTATTTCAAGACGTTTCCAGAAGTGTTTGTCAAATACCTAAGTAATGTACATGTGTAGATGGTGCAATGTATGTTTTACAGATATTTTTCTAAACTGGTTTTACGGCTTTTGCCATGAAAATATTTTAGGGGTTGGGAAAAAAAGGAAGCTTTCAAATTGCTATTTAAATAATACTGGAATTCTTTGGGAGAAAGAATTTGTGGCTTTGGATCAGTGGGTATAAAACTGGTTACAGTAAAATTTGGGTTCAGAGTTGGTTCAATAAGTCTAATCAGGAATATGTATTCTATAGTGTGTACTTTGTTCCGATATTGGATGTTGGACAACTTCCTCTTTCCAATCCATTGTTAAAACCCTTTGGCAGAATGCTTTTCTTGTTTGCTGTGGTGTTTAATTCCAGACCTTCAGGTTCAGAAGGCTTTTTCCTGGGGAGTGGATGTGAGGAACACCCCCAAATCCTGACAGATAAGCTTGCATCTCCCCTCAAACCTCTGTAATGTGCGAGTTTATTTCTAATATTTAGTGGTCTAGGATTAATCTCCCTCTATGCCACTATCTGCATACTTCCTGCTGTCCTGTCTGCTATTGCTTTGGTTCTAGTTTTCCTCATTTTGTAAACTCCTGATGTGGAATGCTGTCTAATGCTTTGGAAAGTTGACATTTGTGTGGTGGTGGTAGTGAAGCAGTGGCATTGCATCGCTCGATTCTGTCTTCCCTTCCTGCAGTCTCTTTCTCTCTCCTGATGAAGATGTACTTGCTAAGATGAACAAGTAGGGCCCTGCTTTTTCTTTGTGACTGTATGAGTAAATGCTCAGGAATTTTGTGTAGAAAATACTCTGATTAAACTGTAGCTGTACATATATGCATACCGAATACAGATGACAGGAGGGAAGGAACACCATCATAATAGCATTGGCAGCATGGGCGTACTGAGGTTTTTTTCAGACTGAAGTAGTAATTTGTTTTAGTTGGTAGCACTGAAGATAGTAACCACATTTAGCCTTCAAAGCACTAAACCACTTTGAAAGAGGAGTGTAGAGGCACCCTTCTCAGTCACAGGGTTGGATGGCTTGCAACAAATCTCAGAAGATGATGATTTTGGAATGTAACAAACAGTACCTCTGCCTCAGGTAGGATTGTGATCTCTGCAGACACTGAGAGGTCATAGTTCTGCCTCAACAAGCTACAGCTTTCACCAAGCAGTGATCCTTTCTCTTCTAGTGTTTGCCACCTCATGGTTAGCTACAGTGTTGATGGCAGAGCATTAATGTGAATTAGATCTGATACCCAAATAGTCTTGCTTCCAGCTGTAAGTGTAACAATCCTGCCTAGAATTGCTCTGAATAAGGCACTTTGCACTAGATAAAAACAAAACACCACAACAGTGCTCAAAGGTAGGTTCAGTGGAGATAGTCCATGGCTTTGGCAGCCTGGCTGTTTCAGCAGCTCTTACTTGTGGAGGTCATTGAAAGGACCGTCGGGGCCATTAAGGGCTGGGTGTGAGTTTTAGCGAGTTTGGGTGCAGTGGATATCGGGCATTTTGGGAGCCTCTTGTAATCTGTTGTCCTTCAGTAATTTTTCTGCCAAATGTTCAAGGAGTGTTTGCAGAGTCATTTTTTTTGTCTGTACTCCTGCCAAGATTCAGATACTCCTTGTTTTGAAGTCAAGGAAGTCTTCTTCAAGGAAATGTTATAAGCAGAGTTGTTTGTTAATTGTGCTTAGCTCCACCCATATTTAGGCCTGGCTTTATTAGCCCTGAATGTTGTCTTCAAGGTGGTACTTTCTTGGCTTTCATTTGCTAACTTGAGAATTGTTAGTCCTAATAAAAGTTCATAAATCGGATACCTTGATTCTGTCGAGTCAGCCTGTTCAGTGTTCCAGGATTGTCTCACTCTCATGTTGATTAACAGGAAGGGGAGAGCACTTGGAACACTTGTTACAGGTACATAATGTCTCTTCTGTGTAATTTATGTAACTTTTCCTGTTGTGTATCAATATTTATTTGGAGGACACTGAAGATAAAAAGTAGCTTTTCTTTGAAATGGAAAACCTCTTCGTTTGAATATTAAAGACTCGCAGTCTCATTTCAAGGACTGGCCAAACAAGTTCATTTGATGTGATGGTTTGATGCTTGTTCATTTTCTTTATTTTGGGGTTTGTTTTTTTTTTGTTTATGCCTTGGTCCTGGATACCTCATTCCTACTAAAATAGGTGCCTAGTGTTAAAGGAAACGTAGAACCTATTGGGGAGCAGAAAGACCAAAAATGTGCTAAATGTCTTGGCATTGTCAGTGCTGTATTAATCTAATTTATGGTTGTGCCTTGCTGTAGTAGTCCTATATTAATAGTTTGTTAGGATGAGTGGATGTTTTGCTTCACATTGTGGGAAAAACACCTTGCCTTTAAATCAGGGATGGTGGTTGTATTAAAGTGCTTTGGGCAGAAACTAAGATTGATACTTTTTTTGAGGGGGAGGGCAGGTTGTCTTCTTGTCAAGTGAGCAGTTTGGTTGTATGTGTAAACAGAATGAAGACTTGCTGCAAAGTTGTTAGGTTGGGAATTAGTTCCTAACTTTGCCAAGATTTTAAAGTATTAAAATTGGGACTGAGGTTGCATTAAACTCTGAAATAATTGACATACAGGATCAGCTGTGGCAGTTTTAGAAGAATGTGTTCTAATAACTTTTTATGAGAAGATGACATGTAATTGGAAATAAGCTGATAAGAAGCTTGGTGTGTTGTCTCTATGCATCTGAGGAAAATAAATATAATACACAGCTGAAAGTGAGCCTTTGATTTAGTGAATTGGTTTGAACAGATGCGTTAAAACCCTTCTGCAGTTACTCCTTCCCAACACACCTCCTCCCTGCCATCCCCTGCCAATTACCCATCTTGTGCTGCTCCTCTAATCAGTGCTCTTTTGTCCCTGGCAAGTAAGGGACACCAGAAGTCTTGAGGTTGTGGGTTTTTTCTTTTTTCTGATTGGACTATCATAGGCATCAGTGTGATGCTTTGAGCTTTTTAGAAAAACATTGCTGAACATTTTATTTTTGGAAAAAAAATGTTAAAACTGTACTCATGGGGTTTTTTAAGAGAATTTTCCTTCTCGTTTTGCATTTAATATATAAAACATATGCACTGTGCTTAGCACTCACTACTGTTGTAGAGCCTTGTTCCTATTGGAATACATAAAGCAAAAGTAGTCCAGTGTGCTCAGGAATTGAGACTTGATGTGTCCCAGTTTTCATTTGTACTACTAAAGCTTGCACCATGTCGATCCATCGCTTCGTGTCAGTGGCATTTGATTTTTATTTTTTTCCTCTTGAGCTGGCAAAACAAACTTGTTTTTGCCACAGCAAGTTTCCTTCCTTGTCTCTGAACACAAATTGCAGCCATGTAGCAATAGAAAGGGAGAGGATGTGTTGACAGAATATTCACATGTAACACTACATGTGGAAAAGATATTTTAATGATCTAAAATGTAGAACTACAAATTGCTCCCTTAATCGTTTGTTTTCAATGCCTGTGTTCATGAAAGTAATTCAGAACACTCCTAGTTCTGGTTTGAATCCTAAAATCTCCACTGAATCCTAGATTTGAATCTTCATAAACAAATAGGTCTTAACTTTGTAAAGCAGGGAGTTGTAGGATTTTATTGCATTGCTGTTTGTTCTTGTTTCTGTGTAGGGGAATCGTGGAGTGATAAATGCTTCTATAATTAGAATATTAGTTACACTAGATTATCTCTTCATTTTACCATTTCATACTGAAAATCACTACTTTATATGCTTTGCTAAGTGAGATGCACAGAGGCAAGCATTAAAAATTACATGTTACAGTTGACTTCAAACTCTTCTGCTGTTTTTGTATTTTCCTTAGTACTGGAGCCTTTTGCTACTGAAGGGAAAAATGTAGGATACATGCTGTTCTTTCATAGCTATCATTTCCTCAGAACTATTATTTTGCTTGGAAGCTGGTCTGAGCAGAAAGTGTCAGTCATCTATCTGCGTGTCTAGTGGCGGAACACTGATTTGTGATCTTGCAGTGTCACAAACAGAATGAGTCTTTTTAGATGTGGACAGAATTTCAGCTCGTTTTTCCTGTAGCGTTTGCACTGGAGAAGCTTCATAGTAACAGCTCAGCTTTTTTCCTCCAAGAGGAATGTCTGTCTTTTGTTCTTACAACTTAAGCGCATTGTTCTTTTATGAATGCTTTTTCCATAAGTGCTGTGTGGGGTTTTTGTTTGTTTTTAACTAAAAAAAAATAATAATCTTGCATTAATTTGTGAAATGGCATTTGAACTTCCTAACAGAAGTTAGTCAGGTTGATGTGCGGTGATACAAAGCTGCAATTATCTCTGGCTTTATACTCCCATGGGGCTTCATTAAACTGGCTCCTCTTAAGCTGCTTCTGTTTTCCAGCACAGTGAAGTTCAGGATTCAACAGATGCAACAAATATTTTTGTGTGTGTGTAGTATTTCATACCTGCAGATGGAACACCTAACCACCCTTTTTTGTTGTTCTTGTAGCAACAGGAGAATCTGTGTGCGTTCTGATGGACCTTCTAGTATTCAAACCTGTTTGTTTGATAGCAATGTAGCAAAAGTATCGACTGTTTTATTGCATCAGCTCATTCACTGCTATCAGCTAAAGACAGGGACAATTGCGTCTCTGAAATGGCTTTAAACCCGTGTATGTCTAATATTGCATAATACAATTTGACAGGCACTTAATACTTTAACTCTTAAACCCCTGTGCTTTAACAACAATTTCATGATGGGATAGTGTGTATTTAAGCAAGCTTTCCTGAAATTTTAGATTTGTTTATCAACCCTGAGGGTAAGTATTTAATACTTAAGACCTTCTAGGCTGTTAATTATGCATCATGGTAATATCGTCCTCTTCAGGTAGTTCTTTGTCTCTTCATAACGCTTAAACCTTCTTTCATTTTACAGTTTTAGCTATCAAATCAGAGTTTTAGCCTCACCTCAAGTGTATAATGAAGATGCATTGGGTTATGGACACAAAAACTCTTACACTTATACCTTCTAGTATGTAAGAATGTGTCAGTTGGACACCTGATATTTCAAGACCCTTTAAATGATTAAACTCCACATAATTCATAATAGATTTTTTTCTTGCAATTAAATGCTTTTTTTTGCTTATGTATTTTAGTGGGGCATAGTTCTTTTTCCATAGCCAGCATTTAAGCATTGAGTGCATGTCAGGGGAAATGAATAGTTTATACATGCATTTGTAGCTCCTTGTTAAGGGAATGTCTATAATCTTTTGAAAAGAATGTGTGTAAGTAGCTATCTGCAATTCACAGTACTGTGTAACACCTGGAAAATGAATGTTAAGCATTGTTCAATATTTATTTTTAGTAATAGAGGTGATATGAGGAAGTCTATTAAATATTTTTCTTAAAAGAGAATATATCAATATACACATTTGGCACGCTATAAATCCTGGCTTTCTCAGACTATCTCAGCAAGGAGCAGGGGGAAAAAAATGTACTGTGACCAGTGAGAATGAAATGTTCTGGTGTTGTGCATTACTTTGTTCCATTTCAGTGGAAGACAGGACTGTATGAAGGATGACCCTAATTTTTTGCAGGTGGGATTGTCACCTGGGTTGAAGACAATTTAGAGCCCCCAGGAGAACTGTCTATGGCAAGCATGTTAAACAGCATATGTGGGAAACTCATTCAGCAGGTTCTAGTCCAGAGAAATTCCTTGCTTGCCTACATAATAATGCAAGGAATCTCTGTAAGTGGTCACTTGAGAAGAAACTTTCTCTGGCAGTTCTGTAACTTGCTGAGGATTTGTGTAAATGAAATGCTGATATAATAAAGGAGGCTTTCAGAAAGCATATAGGGAAGTGGGAAGGAGGAATGTGGTATTCTGGACTACTTACCCTCCCGTTCGTTGAGGAAGGTGTTGGGAGCACAGCATGGATGCCATGATCCAGTTCCTCATCCATTTCAGTTAGATTGGGCCCCTTACAGCATCTTCCCTAAGGTAACGAGGCATTCCTTGAGTTTGTTAGGAGCATGAGAGAACCTGGCGGTGTTTCCTTCGCAAAGGTAGGTGTGTGTGAAGCTTGCCCAGCACCCCTTTGGTGCCTTTTCATCACTGTTCGCACATCTTTATTGCCTGTATTTGGGGAGAAAAGAGGAACAGTGTCTCTGTTCACTGGAGGGTTATAAAGTGAGTCCTGGCCTATTGAGCACATACTAGAAAAACCACTTTTAAATAGGTGTGTTTCCAAGAATCCTAAGTGGCCAAAGAGAGAGCAAGCGGGAGCTCCTGCTGGCTTGGTAATTGATTACTGGTATTAGAGCAGTGGTGGAATTCCTGAAGCGTTTAATGGTCTGTGAGGAGCGTGAAAATGTAAACTTGGATGATCAGGGACCAGAGTTGAATTTCTTGCAGCTCCACATACAGGATGGGTATGTGATGCTAGTGAACACAATTCCGTGGATAATGTGCTTTTGTCAATAATCAGCTGATTTATATGGGACCTCAGCAACTGTATCAATACACTTGCATATAATCCTAAAGAAGTGATTGTGGTTCAGCTGCTTGGTGATAACAGTCTGACTGTGCTGTTACTATGGTGAATGTGAGGAAGCTTACTTGTTTTTAACTGAGAGGGATAAAATAACTGCTAGTGTCCCACGGTATTGTGTGATGCTGTGAAGGGAGAATTGTGTACGTGGGTGATAGAACAGCTGATGGATGATAACTTGTGTATTGTATTTTCCTTAAAG
The DNA here is from genome assembly GCA_011057875.1 of Pterocles orientalis. Classification (NCBI taxonomy): domain Eukaryota; kingdom Metazoa; phylum Chordata; class Aves; order Pterocliformes; family Pteroclidae; genus Pterocles; species Pterocles orientalis. The sequence goes on from WKFP01014388.1 coordinate 1,074,443, forward strand.
TGTTGGGTTTTTTTAGTTAATGATACTCTGGTATGAAAAGTCAAGAAGAGAAATGTGATATCTTAACCATCATCAGTGGGCTATTGGTTAATTTAAATCTCAAGAACTTGTTTGTGAAATTTAAATTCTTGAGCTGATTACTAGTGGAATTCCATAGTGGTAAGCAATTTGCAGCATTAAATGCATCATATGAAAGAAAATAAGAAAACCCCCCATAACAAACACCACCAATTCATTTGACAAAATCTTGTAGCAGTTTAACTGCCAGAAGGGTAAATGAAATAAAGGTGGCTGCATAGAGTGGTCTGGATGGCTTGGTGATACAGGTTTTTTAAAAAGGCATGTTATTTGTAATCTGGCTATAACCAAAACACTAGCGAAGCTGAGTATTTGGAGGGTTTCAGTAGGATGTATAGCTATTGCAACAGGGACTGTATCTTGGAAACCACAGTTTTCTACAATCAGTAAAAAGGAGTCATAGATTTCTTGGCTTGGATGAAAAGGGAAGCTGAGGCTGCTTAATGAAATCCTGTGTGCAGTTCTGCTGGTAAATTTTCAGAAGCATTTGGAAAAACGGGAAAGGATGCAAACAGGGGTTGCAAAAATGATTTGAAGGAGGAAATAGAGAGACTCTGACTTATATAGCATCAAATGAAAACTGGCAGCTTAAACTAGCTGCTCTACAAGCTACTCACCATAGCTGCTTGAGAAGCTGCCATTTCCATGGCAGAAAGGGGCTCACAAATTTGCTGCTGAACTGCAGCAACTGCCTGGCAGTTTTAACTTGCTGCTGTGTGAAAGCTGAAGCTCCTTGAAGAATAGTTTGTTTTGTGTCTCAGACTATTTGAGCTCTGTTAGTGTGCATCCTGCGGCCATGAAAATGCAGGACACTAAAAGGCATTCTGTTCCAGCAGGAGAATCAATAACAAGAGCTAGAAGCTGAAGCCAAACCAGCTCAAATGAGAAGCTTTCTAGGAGAATAGATAACTGTTGGAGCAAGCTAGTAAGGAAGATTACTTTTAATATTTTGATGAAATCAAGTTGGCATGGAGCAAGTTGAAAGATCTTAGCCAAGCACGATGTACTTAAGAGCCAGTATGGGGACAACAGGATGAAATTGGGAGATACCTGGTATAGGGGGAAAACTGGAGCTGATAAAGAAATGAAAATTAAGATTTTGACATTCTGAATCTAAGTGCTCTTTTAGAGAAATTAAAACTAAGTGTGCAAAGGTATTGGGTTATTCTGAAGCAGGTGTTCACTGTTTTCTTTACAGGGTGGGGGGTGAGGTAAGTTGTGTTGCAGTAACTATGGTGTTGTCTTGAGAATGATGGAAGATGTTCTTGTGTTTTAGTAGTTGCTGTTTGCAATGCATAAAACTGGATGTGGAGGGTAATGGATCTTGTAAAAACAAGTCAGGGCTGTTTGAGTAAATGCCCAAACTGAGAACACAGTCTTTTGTTTTTTTAGGTGTAGAAAATGATAGTGTTTATTGAGAGAGAGTAGTATCTTTGTATACAATGTGGTTAGAAAACCTGGGAAGCATTAGTCTTGGGAGATTAAAGGAAGATACCAGCTTTATTGCCCATATGTGATTTATAGCTTCAGCTCTGTCTGCAGAGGCATCATATTGCAGGGAAGGAGGTAGAAGCCCGTGCCTTTGTGGATGTGGAGAAACCCTCTCAGCTGTCAGGGCTTTTTGTTTCCGGTGCTTCATCAGACAAAGCAGATGCCATCCATCTTTAACAGAGCACAGATTTAAGAGATGATTTGCTACTCTTAAAGGCTCAAAACCAAAACCCAATACCAAAAAAAAAAACCTCAAACTGAAGTTTTGTATTTAATGAGTGGAATTGTAAATTTGGCATGGCACTGCATGTAGTGTAAAGAAGTGATGTACAATCAGCCTCAAATTTTGGTTTATACCTTCCGCCACGACTGTAAAACCCTGTGTTATCCATACTTGCTGACCTAACTTAACAGTCAGAGGGTGAAAGTAATTTTACATCACTTACTATGCAGAGAAACTAAAAGGCCAAAATGAGACGCTTTAAAAGCTATTGTAAATCACTTATTATATATAATAATACCTATGATAATAAAAATGGAGGTTGATATAGCAGGATAGATTAATGTAGCTAAAAAAAAATCTTTTAGTTGTGAGATATGTAGAAAACATTTAACTTACTAGGCTTTCTTTGAATGAATGAATGAATGAATGAATGACTGCCATTATCCCAGACATTTAATAAAGCATGGGAGAGTCGATGCAAAAATTAATGTTTTGATAGGACAAGACATGCTGAGACAGTAAGTTGTTCAAAGTCATGTTGCAGGTGGGGAGTGCATTCAGTTATTGACACAGACTAAATGTCTTCCTTGTCTTTCTTACACGTTTATAGAAGAACTGAATAGGGGTTCCTCTGAAACTAATTCTTTAAATAAAACTAATTATTTGTGCACAGTCTTTGTATATAAAGAACTTTTGCATTGGTTTTGCACTCTGTGGTCTGCATTTCTCCAGGTATGCTATTCTATTTAGTTGTTTTTAAGGATTAGTGAATCTGTGCTGGCTTGTTGGGTGGTGGTTATGAAAACTGATAAGCTTTTTTCAGTTATAATTGAATTAAATTAATTTGAATACATTCTTCAGTTATACTGACTTGAAGACACTGTTTTTTCTTTGAATTTCCATTTATTGTATCTGCTCTAAAATTATGTAAGTTCTTAATTATTTTTTTTATCTGGCATTTGATCTGGATTGCTGTTTTCATCTGTTGTCATTAGTCTTCCTGCTGGTTTTTATAGCTTTCCAGTTCATACCTTGTGAAAGAATCAATTGGTTTCAGTGTAGATTCCCACATTAACTCTTCTTAAATTACTTTTTTAACTCAGAGTGGTGGTTGATCAGATTTTGCAATTTGATCTTCACGGTCGCTGCTGTTTATTTTATTTTAAAAAAGCATATTCATTATTTTTTCTACTGCTGCCTGCATTAGATAATCTGATCATTTATCTGTAGAGAGTTTGCTCCAAGGAGTCCCTGTAGCTGCTGCCTAATTCACCCATGTGCAGCTGACTTCACTTGCCATTTGTACATTCATTGTCCTGAGGATTCCTTTGGATGCCATCCAGATATTTGTAAAGTGTAATGGAATTTGGCTAACATTTGACCCAAAGCCATGTGATTTCAGTGTTTTTAATTATATGCTATATATATATAATGTGATATATGTATTTTCCAAATCATACAACAACTGTCATTAGGTGTTTGGTCAAGAGAACACAGAGTGCAGATCAGTCTGAAGGTGAAGGTGGGTACAGAGGAGAGGGGTGGTGCAACTGATTCAGACAGTTCTGGGAATGCTTTTACGTGGCAGCTCTGTGGAAAGTGGTAGTGGGGCTTTTTGGCAGGGGGCTTGCAGAAGAGAATCACTTCTAGAATTGTAGAATCATTTAGGTTGGAAAAGACCCTTAAGACCCGTAGGTTAACCACTAACATAACACTGACAACTCCACCACTTTTAAACCACTGTTCCTAAGTGCCACATCTACCCATCTTTAAATACCTTTGGGATGGTGGCTCAACCATTTCCCTAGGCAGTCTGTTTCAATACTTGACAACCCTTTCAGTGAAGAAATTTTTCCTGTTACCCAGTCTAAACCTCCCCTGGTGCAGCTTGAGGCTGTTTCCTCTTGTCTATTCTGTCTTACCTGCGAAAAGAGACCAAAACCAGCCTACTTTCAGGTAGTTGTAGTGAGTGTTTTCTTAAGTTGTTCTTATCTGTAGCATAATTTTTATGCTGGAGTCATCAAGCTCGGCAACTTTTTGGTCTGTGATACACAGCAGTTAGTATGTAATCATTTCATGTGCCAAATAACCCTAAAAACCTGTGTGATGTGAATCATCAACCGCTTAAGCTTCAGACCCAGTTGTGTGGGTGGAAGAGGTTGCCCTTCAGACTGCTTACTTTGTCAAAAATATATTCAGTGGTGGGTATCGGCTAGCTCAGCGATGCAGATGGTTAGGGGACTTCTGCACAAGCTGTTCCATCAGCAAGAGCTGTGGTCATGGCCTGCAAAGAGTGAGTAAGCAGTAATCTCCTGTCAGCTGTATGCAAAATGTGTAGGTGTCTACACCAGTGCTCTTTAACTGTCAGTCTCTGGCACGTGTGCTGCCAGCAAAGGAAAACAATGAATGTCTCACCAGCAAAAACATTAAACTTGGGGCGAAGTCTTTTGGAAGTTCACAGAGCTGTAACTTGAATGCACTGTGGTGTCATACAGGGGAGTCTTGCAGGTGCGTGTGTGTTGTGCTGTGCTGGAAAAGAGGTTAAAAATGGAAATATTTGGGGAGGTCGTTTTGGTTTTGTGGTTTTGGTTGGGTTTTTTTGCATCTCAGTAAACTTGTAAAATAGGGGATGGTGAGGTGGTTTGACTCTGAAACATCAAATATTGCTATTAAAATGAAGAAATAGAAAGTTATAAATACTTAAATGTTGGAGATGATAAATGACAAGATTATCACTATTGTGGGGAGCCTCATAGCACTGAGCATTAAATACTGTTACAGAACTGGGTGAGATTCGCAGCTCTACCAAGAGAGAGGTTCAATGCAGCAAAGATTTTTTCCAACCTGTTAAAAGCTGGTTTAAACAACTGATTTAAAAATCAAATTGTTTAAGAAATCAATTTTAAAACCTGATCTAAATCAGTTAATACTGAGAAAGAGGATTAATATTTATGTAAAGAACTTGTACCCAGGCATGCTGGGGAAAACAAAAGCTACTTGAAGTGCATGTTACTGTATGTAATTTCATAAGCCTTCCGTATTCTCCACATAAATGCAGACTGCTTTATCCCCAGAAGCACTTGATATTCTGCAGCCCTAATTAAAACCGTGCTTTATTTACACTGTATGTACTCCTAAGGGTGTTGTGTCATTGTTTAATATTGTTTCTCAGCATTTTCGTATTTCATTCAATAGAACTCCAAATCCCATACAGCGCTGGCTACTGGTCTGTATTTTTTCACAGCATCCCATAATTTTGCTACTGCAACTTTAGTCTTGTGCTGTACCTTTAAAAAAAAAGTCTTTTTGACTGTATGTTCAGATAACTTGGACCTTGTTACTAAAGGTACATATAGAAAAAATGTGTTACTACAGGACAGAATGCTGTCTTGGTTGTTTCTGAATCTGTGTATGTGTTTGGAGGAGGGAGGGAAACAGGTCCTATCAGTGGTAAAATCATGTTATATGAAGTGCATAGCTTTTGATGAGCCGTTCTCTTATCTAACATTACATACGAATATAAAGCAAGTTGCCTGTAAAGCTTGCTTTAAATTTTAATAAACTGCAGAAGGGATAAGTGGTAACTGCTGGATATGAGTGCATCCAGCACAGCCTGCTAAAACGAAATTCCAGTATTATAAATTTTAAAAGAAATCTTTGTGGCTTGAATTTTTAAGCTGGCACGATAGATTTAAATTTTAGGGACATAAATTTTCCTTCCTCCCCTCTGTCTGAATCAATCTTACTGAAAAATGACAGAGGATTTGAATTTGAAAACACAATGAAAAGAACAGGAACTGAGAGCAATAGAGGCGACTAATCCTCTAATTACTTTCTCTGAACACTGGGAATTGTGCTGCAGAATATCCTTCAGTACAATCTAGAGTAAGCTTAATTTATTCCCTTCCAAAGCTATAGAAGGAGGGATTTTGCTGCCAGCTCGGAATAGTAATGGGCTGTGGTGGTCTTTATCTGATAGGAGTGAAACAGATGTGGCTACTCAGTCAAATGTGTCTTCAGGCTTGAATTTTCCTGGGTGTTAGTTGCCCTCTGTTTGCCCTTCCACACCCTGGGTTTGAAATTTAACCAAACAATCGGGTGGATCGAGCACTCTGCTCTGGGGTGCTGGGGAGGTGGCATGTTTGCAGCAGTGACTGTTTATGTTGGGCTGACCTGTAAAAGTTCTCTTTGGCTCTGCTCTGACATCAAAGCTGAGTAGTGGCAGACATGACCCATATTTTGCCTGAAGTGCTCTCAGACAGTTCTTTTGTGCTTGCTTTATTCTGTAGTGTACTGTTGATATGCAGTTTTTCCCCATTTGGTATTTCACACTGAAATTAGTAAATAGAGATGCTGAAGTTAAGGATCTGGCTTTCAATTTAACATCCCTGTACTAGTATTGGAGGTATTTTGTGAACCTAGCAATAGCTAGGCTAATAAGCCTGGGCTGTACAATTTTTGGAGTGACAGCCAGGGACAAAACATTCGTTTGAGTCCTGAATTTGATAGTTAACACCTTGTTACAGTGCAGGTGGGTGACTGCGAACAGGGTAGTACTTGTTGCTTTCTCACTGTCCTTATCAATTTGCAAGATGGAGAGGCAGTGCTAGTTACTGCGTAGTCCCAGAGCCGTACCATCTCAGGCGTGAAGAGATGTGCTGTCTTTTTTTCCCCTTGATTTTTTTTTTTTAAGTCTGGGAATTGGAGCCAGACTTGTTTTCAGCTCTGTACAGATTCAGAGACAGCACTGAAGGGGCTTATCCTCAGTTATGTTTTGAAATGAGCTTGGCAATGGCACATATAGTGAAGAAAGATCCTTGCTTCCCACTTGTTAGTAAGTTGATTTTTTCAGCTCCTGTGCAGCAGCATAAATCAGATTGCAGTTTGTCTGCTGTTCAGTGCGTTCTCTTGACTTAAATCACTTAAGTAGCTCAGTCAAACAGAGTTCAAACAAAGTGTGTGTGTGTGTATTTTTGAAATACAGGAAGTTGTGTATAAGGAATGTGAGTGAGTTCTGAACTTTACATGGGGAGATGCTTAGTGACATGTATATATAATGATAACTGGAAAGATTAGAAATACTTCTATTAACTGTAGACTCATAGGACTTAAAAACCCCAGAAGTGATCATTTTCCACATGTGAGGTAGGTGCTATTAAGTTGTTTCTTCTACTTGTGTATTAGTGTGCTGAGCATCTGCTGGTCAGACCTATCACCTTCATCCATGTAGGAGATAGATCCTGCAGTGTACCCTTCTGTGCCTTCCGCCACAAAGTGTCTTGCAGTAAGGATGCTTTGTTTGAAAGGTGGGTTTAACTTGCCTTTCCATGGAGAGCTGCTGTCAGTAATGTTTCTCCAACTTGGATCAAGTGCCAGTTAAACTATTCTGTAGGATTTTTTTTTTTTGTTCATAGTCTCCATTTTCATGCTCCAAAGTCCAGTTTGTTGCCATGACATGTTGCAATTTCTGTAGGAATCTCAGACCAATAGAAAAGAATCCGATTGCTTTTAAGTTTGTTCTATTGAAGAGTGCTTTCTGTCAGGACAATACTCTAGCTGTAGTGTGAAGTCTAGAAAGCAGCTTCTGTCCTGTCCCTTGCTGGGTCTTTTAAGATGTAACTGTTTTCTACAAGCACTGAACGGCTTTTTGGCAAGAGGAAGTTCACTTCTTTTTTTTTTTTCCTCTTGAGAGATTTTTTGTGCAGCTTCTCAACAGGTCTGTTAAGGTAACTGTCTGGAGAGTCTTTGGCTGTCTTAATGTAACATTGATTTGTGTCAGATTGACTTTATGGTTTCTGGAAGCTACAGAATGATATGCAGCTTCTCAACTTGTTATTATGTGCTCTCCTCTGGAAGGCAGGCTTAGATTGGTGCACATGGGTGCTTTGATTCACAGAAGCATTCACTGCTGGTGTGCCGAGTGTACAAATCTTTCAGTCTATGTATTGATAGAAGCCCTTGAGAGGACTTTATCACTATTTTTTTGTCTGGTTTTTAGTTAAGGATTCTAATATGTGGCTATTTGGTGTGCCTGCCATATCCAAATACATAAGTGTAGCCAGGCATCTGCTGCTTTTGTTCCTGGTGTATATAAATTAATTGTAGACTGTTGGCACAAGAATGTTCAGCTACAAACACTGTTGCATCCTTCTCTAATTACTGATATTTTTGTGGGTGTATCAAGAGTTTAGGGGGATGTGCTCCAGCTGCAGTGGCAAAATGATGTTTACGCCTTCATGTTTAAATTTATAGGCTTGTAGTCTCCCAGAGGAAATCCTGCCCTTAGAGAACTAAAGCCAGGAGTTTTGGGGTCAGAAGTTTTGCTTTCAGAAGGTCACACATCACAGGCGGCCTTACTGGTCTTCGGTATGTGATCTTAGTACAGAAAACATCTTACTTAACACAGCTCTTGGTATATAGGCTTTTTTCCAATCAACCATTTAGTCTTTCTCCCTAAAGCATCTGTAGCTGAACTGTACATAGTCTCTTTTAGTAGACCGCTAGTCTCTTCAGTTTCTCTTGCTTTTAAACAAGAAGGTTTCTTAGGCTTCTTTGCTGTGGAGATGAGGAGAACCAGATCCATTATATGAAGGTAGAAAACTTTTGTACCACCAAATTCATAGGAGCATGACCAGGAACAGTAGCTCTCAGCAGAGCTCAGCTGCTTATCTCTTCTTTTCTTCCCTTTTTGTTGCAGGTAGAGGACCTCGAGTGCCCAGTGTATTGTAAGAGGTCTTGTTCCAAAGCAGTATCCCAGCAGGAGTATGTTCAACTTTTTAGTCCTACTTTTCTGGGCTGTTTTTCTTCCTTTTCACAAATGGCTATAAAATACTCTGCAAAACCACCCATGCAAATGGGCATGAATTTGCATTTTCTTTTATATGACTTGCACGGTGGGCTGAAGCTGAAATGAGAACAGATGTGTCTTCCAAAAACAATCATTTGGTTGTAATCTGTATTGCCAGGTACGTGGCAATCTAACCTGTAATGCAGTGGGTGGATCTCTGCGTACTCTGTAGCGATCAGCTGAGATAATGAGAATACCTGCTGGAGTAGATGAGAAGCTGTAGTATGACTTTTTTTTTAAAGTATGAATAAATTATTTTTGGCTACCAGTGTATCAACTGCAAAATTTAGAGGAATATACACTTACTGACAGTCTGAAACAGTTGTTCAAAAACCAGTTACGGTGACATATCAGATGAAATTCAGTATAGAACATGGATAAACATGTGTCTCCTGGATTTCCAAAGCAGGTGGAACGTGTCCTCAACACAGGACTACAGCAGGCAGCTCCGGAGCAGTGGCCATAGAAAGTGTAGCAGCATGTGCAGGGAGTAATTTGCCCAGAGAAGCATTCTGGAGTTTGGGGTAAATGATTGATGCTGTGGGTGGTGGTTGTATCTGACACTGCTGCAGCTTTGTGTTATGCCTCTGAGCTGTCTCTAACTCTGCTCTGCTTGGGGGAGGAAATTAAGCAAGCTGACTAAAGGAGGAAAACTACAGACTTGATTTCAAAGATGGATGAAAGATCTCTTGCAATATGATGTTACTGCACACGGATGGAAGAAAATGGAAGGGGAAAATAAAGGTTTTAAGGGTTAGAAAAGCTAAAATGTGAGACTGGGAGGAAAATGATTCATGGGTTGGGTAGGTGAAGTGTTGATTCACAACCACCAAAAGCTTGTGATTTACAAAACAATTCCTGAGCTACTGTATCGTACAGTGTGCCTGTTAGTATAAACTGGCACCTCTTTTGTGCTGCTTTTAATACTTTGAATTAAGTTGAACAATTTGGGTTGCTTCACCAGAGCTGGTTAGGAGTCCTGGGTATGAGGTAGGGCTTGGTCTGGTAAGTGGCTGCAACAATGATGGTTTTGGCCACCTAACTTAACCTGTGCAATTTAGTCGACACCCGCTATGCATTTTGAAGATGTTTTGAATACTGACTTTTGTCTGAGGAAAAGCCTACCCTGTTATTTCCTGGAATAACAGCATGCAGTCAAGTGTCTGTCAGCGTCGACCTAGCTTTACTGTAGTTTATCTGGAAATACTTTTAGGCTGTTGCCTTCTTCTTGCAGTACCCAAAATAGAGGATTCGGGGAATGGCATATTTTGATGTCTCTTCTGGAGAAAGGGCAGTTATGCACTGTATTGGCTGGCTGGCTAAAATTGCACAGCAACGCAAATTCATCAAATGGAGAAATTTGTTTAACATCTGCCTGTTGAGTTGATAAATGGTAAATTGCTTGAGTAGTAGCACACCACCTCACATGTGGGCTTGTAGCAGATGGCTTTGATGTGTGCTAGAGACAAATGTGTTGTCCCCTCTGCCCCCTCCCCCTCAAATCTCCAAGCTCAGCATGAAAGGGTGCATAGAACAAACTTGTGAATGCTTTGAAAGCCATAAAAGCTTGAAGTGTAAATAAACCAGACTATTTGCTGGAATTGTTTCAGCATAGGCACTGAGCCCATGTAGCGTGAGTTTCAGGGAGGGTGATTTAACAAATGAAAACTATCTGAAACCAATAAGGAATT
>WKFP01014388.1:1091342-1119086 GCA_011057875.1 Pterocles orientalis
AACACAGCTCTTGGTATATAGGCTTTTTTCCAATCAACCATTTAGTCTTTCTCCCTAAAGCATCTGTAGCTGAACTGTACATAGTCTCTTTTAGTAGACCGCTAGTCTCTTCAGTTTCTCTTGCTTTTAAACAAGAAGGTTTCTTAGGCTTCTTTGCTGTGGAGATGAGGAGAACCAGATCCATTATATGAAGGTAGAAAACTTTTGTACCACCAAAGTCGTAGGAGCATGACCAGGAACAATAGCTCTCAGCAGAGCTCAGCTGCTTATCTCTTATTTTCTTCCCTTTTTGTTGCAGGTAGAGGACCTCGAGTGCCCAGTGTATTGTAAGAGGTCTTGTTCCAAAGCAGTATCCCAGCAGGAGTATGTTCAACTTTTTAGTCCTACTTTTCTGGGCTGTTTTTCTTCCTTTTCACAAATGGCTATAAAATACTCTGCAAAACCACTCATGCAAATGGGCATGAATTTGCATTTTCTTTTATATGACTTGCACGGTGGGCTGAAGCTGAAATGAGAACAGATGTCTTCCAAAAACAATCATTTGGTTGTAATCTGTATTGCCAGGTACGTGGCAATCTAACCTGTAATGCAGTGGGTGGATCTCTGCGTACTCTGTAGCGATCAGCTGAGATAATGAGAATACCTGCTGGAGTAGATGAGAAGCTGTAGTATGACTTTTTTTTTTAAAGTATGAATAAATTATTGTTGGCTACCACGGAGCAGTGGCCATAGAAAGTGTAGCAGCATGTGCAGGGAGTAATTTGCCCAGAGAAGCATTCTGGAGTTTGGGGTAAATGATTGATGCTGTGGGTGGTGGTTGTATCTGACACTGCTGCAGCTTTGTGTTATGCCTCTGAGCTGTCTCTAACTCTGCTCTGCTTGGGGGAGGAAATTAAGTAAGCTGACTAAAGGACGAAAACTACAGACTTGATTTCAAAGATGGATGAAAGATCTCTTGCAATATGATGTTACTGCACACGGATGGAAGAAAATGGAAGGGGAAAATAAAGGTTTTAAGGGTTAGAAAAGCTAAAATGTGAGACTGGGAGGAAAATGAGTCATCGGTTGGGTAGGTAAAGTGTTGATTCACAACCACCAAAAGCTTGTGATTTACAAAACAATTCCTGAGCTACTGTATCATACAGTGTGCCTGTTAGTATAAACTGGCACCTCTTTTGTGCTGCTTTTAATACTTTGAATTAAGTTGAACAATTTGGGTTGCTTCACCAGAGCTGGTTAGGAGTCCTGGGTATGAGGTAGGGCTTGGTCTGGTAAGTGGCTGCAACAATGATGGTTTTGGCCACCTAACTTTAACCTGTGCAATTTAGTCGACACCCGCTATGCATTTTGAAGATGTTTTGAATACTGACTTTTGTCTGAGGAAAAGCCTACCCTGTTATTTCCTGGAATAACAGCATGCAGTCAAGTGTCTGTCAGCGTCGACCTAGCTTTACTGTAGTTTATCTGGAAATACTTTTAGGCTGTTGCCTTCTTCTTGCAGTACCCAAAATAGAGGATTCGGGGAATGGTATATTTTGATGTCTCTTCTGGAGAAAGGGCAGTTATGCACTGTATTGGCTGGCTGGCTAAAATTGCACAGCAACGCAAATTCATCAAATGGAGAAATTTGTTTAACATCTGCCTGTTGAGTTGATAAATGGTAAATTGCTTGAGTAGTAGCACACCACCTCACATGTGGGCTTGTAGCAGATGGCTTTGATGTGTGCTAGAGACAAATGTGTTGTCCCCTCTGCCCCCTCCCCCTCAAATCTCCAAGCTCAGCATGAAAGGGTGCATAGAACAAACTTGTGAATGCTTTGAAAGCCATAAAAGCTTGAAGTGTAAATAAACCAGACTATTTGCTGGAATTGTTTCAGCATAGGCACTGAGCCCATGTAGCGTGAGTTTCAGGGAGGGTGATTTAACAAATGAAAACTATCTGAAACCAATAAGGAATTGGTAATGTTTTTACAGTTAACTGGTGTTTTTCAGGAGGCAAATATCACTCTACTCAGTTTACCATGTAAGGAAAAGAAGTAATTTGCCTGTAGGTAGTTGCAACATCAGTATATGTATTAAAAATATTTGTCAGAAAAGTGCACTAAGTGCTTTGTACATAATTTATTTCTGGTGGCACATTCTTTTACTTTTCCTGCATTTGCTGACTCGTGGTCTTTTTTTGGCCATTTCCTAAAACTCATTTGGTTGTCAACAGACCGTGGACACCTGAAATATTAGACAGACAAGGTCTTAGCATTGCTATTCAAAAAAAATCTGTACAAAGATGTTGTTGCAGTTGTAATGTAGACACTTGTTTATAGGAGAAGGAAGGAAGAACATTGAAGGATGGGCTTGTATGGAGCTGTGCAGGAAGCAGATGCAGACTTGTTCAACAGCTGGGCCTGTGATTCTGGTTGGTACAGCCATTTCAGCCCCTCCTGTAGACACGTGAAACCCATAAGGTTTCCATGAGAATGTCTCTTATTTTCTTTGCAAAAGGCTAGAGGAAAATTATATATAATAGTGGTATCAGTAGCCAGAGGTCAGTGTAAATTTTCAGTGTTATTGAAATCTAGTGTTGCAGAAGCAGTAATTCTGGTCAATTACTGTTGGGTTTAAGTTGAGACAGTTAAAATTTGCAAAGAGTCTTTAGTTCATGCTGTACAAATTGATATTTGTCATAATTTACTGGAAAAATTTGTAAGTGGACACATTTTTCAGATGTGGGCAAAATGTCAGTGTGTCGTGATCATGAGCTTTTGGTGTGTTTTCTTATGGTAACCTGCTGGCTCTGGCAGTCAGTCAGTCCAAAAATCCAGTGGAAATGTGATGTGTTCTTTGCTTTCAGACGATTCCTTCCTTGCTAGCTAAAGCTTCCTTTTTCTCTTAAGTTGCAAGATCTTTTGTCTGACATCTCTGAGTGTTTCTTGTGTTCTTTTTTTATAAAAGAAACTAAAGGCCAGCAGCCAAGGAAAAAAGCATTTAACTCATGAAGGCACTGCTGTAATTAATTTTAAACACGTCAGTGTGGTGTCGGTCAGCTTGACTACCAACAAAGAAAACTAAAGTGTTCCCATAAATCATTTTATTGTCCTAATCCAACCTAATTAACTAAACTAAAACTCCTATTCTAATGGAGCAGCCTTTCCTGTGAGACATCTGCCTCTTTTCTTAATGGGTTTTTAGCCTTCACTTCTGCTACAGTGCGGAAGAGTTGGTAACCATAATAATGTGAAGTCCCACTCATGATCTTTGGGGAGTTAGCTATGAAAACGTGAACTGTGAAGTTTAGATTTCCAAATGCAGAGCTTTCTTTTTTCTTTTTTTTTTCTTGGAAACATTGTTGGCAGAAAAAAAGAAAGCAGCAAAATCTCCATTTCTAGAAGTGGATTAGACTTGTTCCCTGCAAGCCTTGTAAGCAGCAGCCTAAAGCCTGTGAGGATTTTGGGATCTGCTTCTCTAGTTCACTGACACATGCCTTACACAGGAGGTTTAACCTAACAGTGTTAAGTTAATGTTGTCATGCTGTGAGCTCCTGACCTGTTCCTGAACTCTTGGGCTGAAGATGACTAAGGGAAAAGAGCAACTTTATCAGTGTCAGCGTGGGGGGGAGAGCTATGGCACACCAGAAGATGCTCCTAGATAGGGAACATCTGGCTGAGGGTAGATGTAAAGTCTGCAGAGTAGATAAATGTAGAATCTCTTACTAAAACAATTAGTATAATTTTGGAGGGAGAAAAAATAAAAACCATGTGTACTTTGCAAGCATTTTGCAGTGGTATGCTTATTACAGCAGACAAATTTTAAGAATATACACTAGTTCATCACTTCGTGCAAAACAAGAGCTTTCAGAGATCTTGAAGAATAGCCCATGAAAAAGGAGCGCAAGGAAAATGTGGGTTTTCTTGTTGCACATGGAGAAATCCACCACTGATACAGTTAACCTCTTGAAAAAGAATTCCACCTTAGGTCAGATTATTTTACAGGCTTTTTGTATGCTCTTGCAGGAGGGGTGGTCTGCTGCCAGTTTGCCTCCTTGAGCTTGTTGGTCGATAAAGACATTTCTGGAGGTGTGTTTGACACTAATCTGTCATTGTGCAATGGGACACAGTTAAATGTACTGACCTTTCTGCTCTTTTCCAGGCCTGTAGCCACCTGTGCTATCTGTCTGTGGTTAGGAGAGAGGTGGCACTCTCTGTGGAGTGGTGGCTCTCAGTTTAGCACAGGTTCCAGGTGACGCCGTATGTTTGCAAACGTTGTGGTGTGCATTGCTGCCAGTCCAATCTGATGAAGATTTTTTTTTTAGGTTTATGTTCACTCCTTTTTCTGTCTCTTTGCTAAATACTGAGTTTTTAATGAGATCTTTGTGTATTCTTATTCCCCTTACCTGCAAGATGTTTTTATACGTGGGGTGAGGGAATTCTGTTTTTCTCACTTCTTGTTAAAACTGATAGCAGCTACCTTTCCAGGGGAATGAGTGGAAAGCAGAGAATTGAGGTGGGCTGGGATGTTCCAGGGGCTGGCTGAGTTGCAGCATTGCTGCTGGAAAAGCACTCTGATCTTAGATCCTCCAAGAACTGACAGATTTGTAAGCCATAGTGTTTAGCTGCTGCTATGATTGTGACTGCAGAGTGGTAGAACGAGGTTTTGCTCTCAAAATGGAGACAAAGGAGCAAGAATGAGAAGTGTGTATAAGGAGGCAGGGGAAAAACCAAGGTCAAGTGTAATTCTAGCCAGTAGGAAGAATATAACTGAAAAGCTGAGGAGCTACTAGGATTGCTTTTAAAAAAAAAAAAAAATAATAGTTTATGCTGTGTTAGTGTGGGGGTGAGAATAGTGAGGCTTCTCAGATGCAGCTCCTTTTAGTCTTTAACATATGGCAATTTTGATGACCCGAAATCGCTGGAATTCAAATCTCAAGGCCATGCAGGGACGGTTGCTGCAGCGTTTCCTTTGAGTGATGGGGATGAGAGGAGCCTTCCTATTCAGGTAAACTGGCTCAACATCCAGCGAGGCTTGGAACTGCTGCACGCTGTCCTCCAACGTGAAAGCCCTATGGAGATGGATGGATTACTGTGTAAACATGAACTCTGTCTTGGAAAGATTCAGGGGAAATTTGTCCCATGCAAAGTAGAATATGGTGCCTCAGGTCTCCCTTGTTGCTTTTGTTTGGATTTTGGACTCATTAAAATCCCTCAGCCCCAGCATGGACATAGAGAGTTGCTAGCAGTGGAGTTATTCTGGAAAAATCTCTTGCTGCTGTTATTTTTTTCCTCTATTCCTCCATAGGTTTTTTGTCAGTCTCCATGTTGCTATCTGTTTCCTCCAAAGGGAATTACTTGAATTTAGCAGCTTGAGATAGTTAACCATATAAAATAAACTTCTGTGCAGGCAGCTGAATTAATCTAGCCTGTATCTCCACCAGCATTCCTACTGGACAAAGGTGGCGCATGCTATGGCCAGTCTGGAGCCACGTTTCCTAGTTATTTGGCAAGCTCAGGCCATATACGTTAGTGAGGTTTTTCCAGTATTTGTTTCTGTTGGGAACTAGTTTAGTTTTTACTTTCTCCTGTGCTCAATTGGTGATTTTCATTAAACTTTTAAGAACCTAAAAAATATGAGAAAACTACTCTCAAAATCACTTTGGCCCACACACTCAAAAGGTTGGTGGGCAAGGAGTATGAGCTTTGAAAATACACGCTGTTGCTCTGGTGGATCTTGATAGCCTTGGGGTGGAGGTGAGGAGATACAGGTATGGTTTAGTGCCCAGTTTCTGTTCTTTTGTGTTTTAATTCCTTCCTGGAAGATGGAAGTGGTGGTGTGTAGCCTGAAACTCTGAAGACATCTGCTAGAACTTGTGGTGCTACCGAGGTGTGTTTTGTGAGAGTCAGGGCTCTTCTCCCAACTTCACTTACCACAGCAGTGAATCGTAAGGCGGTTGGGGCAATCAACCTCCAGACTTTTTGGGGACTTGTAGTACTGCGATTCTGTAGCTGCTCAAGCTGTTAAAATCCTTCATGTGGCTGCATTCCACTGTTTTATTAAGATATTTACCTTTCACTTGTCCTAGTCATTGTGAATAGTTCATAGTTGTTCTGTTTTGTGTAGTTCCTGAAATACTGTTACTTTTTTTTTTTCCCCCGCTTGGAAGTGGCCAATTGAGACCAACAATGAAAACGCCTGTAGAATGGTTTTGAATTGGAGCAACTCTTGGTGATGAATGGTCTGTGAAAGCACACAAGTTGAAACATTTCTCATAATGTTCTTAGCTTTTTGAAAAATGATTACACAATTCCAGGAAATGAAATGCAGCATTTCACACTGAAAATGACTGGGTTTAAATGGCAGAAAACAAAGAAGAGGGAAAATAAAATGAGGCAGAAAAGTTGAGAGGGGGAAGGAACACACACAAAATAAAAAGATTATGTCCTACTCTAATATTTCAGGGGAGGTACTGACCCTGGTCATCCTAATGGGAATTATTAACATATCTAAGCTCTAAGTTCTGTAGGTGTAGGACGTGACCTTACTAAGTAATTCTTGAAGTTCTTCCCCCCTTGTTTTTTCCATCAGACCCTAAAACTTTCAGTTTTGGCTGTTGCCAAAGTTTCCATTTGATGCGGTATCTTGTCTGACAAGAGCATAAGCTCAGGGCACACATCTGTGCCTGGGAGTTTGACCCAGTTGCTGGTGGTCAGTGCTGCACAGACTGACTGGAGCTGAAGCCAGGATGATCATGGTGACAGCTGCTGATGGGCTTGTCCTTGGGCTTGTCCTCCGTTGTATCCCCAGCTCTAACACAGTTTTGTGGAAATGAATGAAAATTGTGTGTGTGAAAGCTATTCCTTTCTGATGTTCGAAAAGATTATAACTGATACTATGAATATAAATTGATTGGTGCCATATTGTGTTTAAAATGCAAGGTGTAGGAGTCTCCTGTTTGTTCCTTTATTTCATTTATATTCTAGGAACACCTAGACCTACCCAGGGCTTGCAATCCCCTTGTTAGTTGTCATCTCTTGATACACGCTTCAGACATACAGTTGAGTGTCCTAGCAGGTCTCAAAGTGTTGGTGACTTCATTTGAATTGCATCCCGAGATGCTGTTTGTTCTTGCAGCATACTGTGTGCCAGCATAATGGTTATTACAAAACACTATAAATTCAAACTGGGAAATTTAGAGTCATCATACCACTGATTAACAAATATGTTTACCTCACTCTTTAGCTGTTGTTGCAACTGTTAGAACAAAATCAGGAAACTAGACTTTATGGCTTTGAAGTTTTGCTAAAAGCTTTGTTGCAGGGGGAAAAAAAGTACTGGAAGGGACTGTGAAAGGTCATCTTGCTCAATCCTTTGCCCTCTAGGCATTATCACCTAAACCTAAATCTTTAGTAGGTGTTGGAGTTGCTAAGAGCTTTCAGTGAAAGGCATGTTGTAAAAGTAGTCTCTAATCTGTTGCTGTAAATGCACAAGGTTTACAAAAAAAGAATTCTTCCATTATGTTTTTTTTCAATCATTCTGCATCAAATAATTTGCTAACCCTTAGTAGGCTTTTAGTATGCACTTAGATGTTTAATACCTTCAACATTCAGACTTTAAATGGTTTGTTTAATAATTGATCTGTAGCTTTAGAGTCTTTTAGGCTTTTATGAGAGATGAGACACGAGTAGAACATACCTAGTTGCTTAGCTTAACGATTTATCTGTGACCTGTGTATTTTGTAGGTGAAGAGCAATATGAAGGAATGGAGCTAGTGAGAGAACCTCTTGTAGAAAGTTACACCCCCTTAGCAGAAAACTGGAGAAAGCTTTAATTAACCTATTAATTCGATATTGAAGTGTCTGCAAAGTGTTTTCTGAGCAGTAACAGTCATTACCTTTCGTAATTGTGTGCAGTTATATGGACCTTGTATTTACGTGTATTTCCCAGTTAGCCAATAGATTCCGTTTCTCAGCTTGTTTCCCTCTGTCCTGAAGCTTTTACATTTCACAGCTACTGCAATTACACTTTGACACCGCTTAATCATTTGAAGTGACTGTTAGTCTTTAAGCTGGAGAGATGATCATCAGTGCCACAAAGATTTTGTAGAGGATTGCGGGGCCCTGCCCCTTCTTACAGCTCTCTGCTGTGGCAGCTATGCTCTGTGTTTGTTCATCAAGGAAAATCGTTTCTCACCATTTCTTGCTGTGTTGGGACTGCTCCTCTGTTGGGCTGGTGTCTCTGTTCTGTTCTCTGAAATAGTTGCTGGACTAGTAAAAAGACAACCTAGAGATGTAAACCTGGGAAACCTTAACAAGTAAGGAACTGGTACAGCAGAATAACAGGTATGCTATGTCCATATCTATAGCGATCAGTTTCCTTTGGCAGGTAGTAAGAAGTACCCTTTAATGAGGAAAACCAGGTTGAATGTGCTTGCTCTTCATCACAATTTATATAAAGTTGCTAGGCTATTTCTGATATAACTAGAAATCTGTTTAACTGTCATGATATCCCTGGAATCCTGGCGCTTTTAACTGGAAATCAATTGTGTTGCTCACTTGCTTTACAAACAAACTAAAGAACCCTAAACCCCAAGTCTTTGCTGCGATGCAAGTTCCTCTGGGGGTTAGGCACTTAACATAATTTCATAGAGAACAACCAAGTGCAGTTTCGGGTTTTCCATTTAAAAAAAAAAACATAAATACATCCTATTCTTTGTGTTTACCCAGGCTTGTAATAAAATGTTACGATACACTGCTTTTCCTGATGATAGTAAAGGTGTTTATATAGTGAAATTAATTTGATTATAGTATTTTTGTGGAAGCTATGTATAATGTTTTTTTATTCAACAGGCAATCAGCTGTAAAGGTCAGCACAGTATCTCTTACACATTATCCAGAAACCAGACTGTTGTAGTGGAGTATACTCACGATAAAGATACAGACATGTTTCAGGTAAGACTTTATGCAATATATGCATCGTGGTTTGGGGTTTTTTTTAAAGCAACATATAGAACCACAGTTCTGCATTATATTATTTTGGGTATTCTTTGTGATCTGTGGAATTTCTGGTTGAACCCAGTTGTGTTCCTGTGGGAGCACTTAGAAATTTTGCATCATCTGCTCTTCTCAAATCAGTGTCTGTTAATATCCTTGCTGCCTTACTGCTTTCACTGCACTCTGCTTTTTCTGCAAGGACACTGTAGCAACTGTACTAATGGTACTAGAAAGAAATGTGTGCTCGGTTTGGATTCATGAGTAAGCACAAGAATAGATCCCCCCCACCCTCCAGTTAATCAAGTAGCTGGAGTAAAAAGGACGTGGATGAGGAGTGGGACATGGGATGGGGAAGGAGGAAGGTAAAGTGAAGGTAGAGAGGGGAATGTGGGATCTGTGCACTAAAGGAGACAAAGTAGTGAAACAAATTCTGGACAAATTTAGACTTCAAGCTTGTTAAAAAAAAGAAACATGCACAACCTCTTCCAATTTAGACTAATCAGGTCTGTCTTGTCAGTGACCTCTGTAATTAGAGCATCTTGTCATGAATTGTTATCCCTCCTCATTCAGTTTTTTGTATTTAGAAGGGTCAGCAGTTGAATGTTGTTGACAGAAGAGGAAATAGCTCTGCCAAGATGTCTTTGCTTCATGTGGCTTCTGTTTTTTGCTCTATATAAAATTTTCCCAGCATGACTTTGGAACAATTACGTCCAAATAGGGATTGATTAAAAACCAGTCTTGTTCATTTGCTGCTGCATGAAGGATTGTGCAGCCAGAGTGAACTGAAATAGATTTTTCTATGTTGACTAGTGAAAGAAAAATGTAACCCATGCTTTTGGGTTACTGTGGGATACTTGTTTATCTCTGCAAGATGCTTTTTGTGCCTTGAGTAGCTCCAGTGAAACTTTTTCCTGTATGTAAATTTTGAAAGTTATTTTTGAAAGCTGGCATTTTCCCACTAGTGTACGCTAAAAAATGAATAAAGAAGGACTGCAGAACTGTTTAGATAAGCCATTAGGTTTTAACTACTCTCAGTAATCTGATTTTTGTGGGCAGTCAGAGAGAAGCTATTTGAGGACTTTGTGTGCAGCCCTGTGGTGAAAAATTGATGACAAATTACGTGTTGTCTGTTGATCCATAGAGTAAAGCCTTCCTGTTGATCAAGCATCACTTGGATAGACAATCCTTGGAGTTTTCTTTTCAAATGTGTCTTCCTGGCTTTTGTAGAACACTGGCAAGGATGTGGAAGCTGAAAGAAGAAGAATAATGTCAGGACCACAGGATTATCTTGAGGCTTGACGCCCTTCCTTGGCTGCTGACAACATATATTAACTTGGGCAAATCACTTAGCTTTTTTTAAATCTCAATCTTCCCCTCTCTAAAATGGGCTAGTAGCACTGCATGACTTCACTAAGGTAACCGTAGTAAGAAATGTGAGAAGCTTAGAATTACAGTTGTTGGTAATACCCTTGTTGGTGGGACCCAAAATAGGGAAAAGGGACAGCAGGGGGTTTTGTTTTCTTGGTCAGGGTGCCATTTATAACCTATGGGGTTAGAGCTGATTTCCCATGAAAGTGAGAGGGATACACAGTTTGCAAAAAAGCTGTCACCTTCTTCCACTTTGAAAGTCTGTTCCTCTCTTTGAAGGAAAATGAGAAGTGTTGTGTTGGTGACTTGTATTCTGCCGTTTTTCCAGAAACAAACAGGAGAGTTTTGAAGATTGCAAATCCAGAATAACTTCTTGTTTTATGCTTTCCAAGCTTATAACCAAGAAGAAGCATGAGTAGATGCTTATTGGAAGTGAGACACATGGAAAATGTGTGGAGACTGTACAAGGAGCAGTAAGGAAATTCAGAAAGCGTTGAAGAGCAGTGTTCAGGCTATCTAAATACCATTTTTCTTGACATTTTCCATAATAAAATGAAAATGACTGTATTTTCATGCATATAGCGTAGCAGTTAAGTGGTTTAAATCACCATGCAGGTACTCTACCCACGCGCCCATGCAGACACATCATTTGTTAACCGTGCAGGTTATGTGCATATTCAGTGGCTGCAGGATGGAGTTTCATACAGGAGTAGTCCTACCCCCTGCTCTTACACTGGCTTTTTCTGAAGATAACTTGAAGAGTTATTTACAGATAAACATGCTCTTAAAAGTGTTTGAAAATATTACTTAAATGACTTATTACTAACCAGGAATGTTCTTGTTTCTTGAAAGCCGGAAACAATGCAGAAACGGCTGCTTTTGTTTTCCTTGCTGGGCTGCTTTAACAGAATGGCTTCACAACCTCCTGTGACAGGGCTTGGAAACTCGCAGGTGTTCAGCCAGTTTGGAAGGCTGTCCTGAATATCTCATGATTTGGTTTTTTTGTCCTGTACTCGGTTTTGGGAATAGGCTTTTCCCTTTGTTTTTTTCTTCCCCTTATTGTAATTCTCTGGTGAAATTTGTGTACAAATGCTACTATATAACTTTGTCGTAGGGACATACAGATCAGACTTCTTTACGTAACAACAAAAAGAATGTACTAACGTGTTCCATCTGGCATCTCCCAAAATCTGTATGCGGCAGCATCTATATGCTGCTAAAAAGGAAGATTTTCTTCTGAGTTTAGTAACCATTCTGTTGGTGATGCATCAGCTGGAGTAGAACCTGTTCCTTCATGGCTTGAATGATGAGAATGGGTTGATTATACCTGTTTGTACCACTACAAGGAACCAAAATGTGTAGCCAGTACCCTAAATAACTGCATGCTTATACAAGAAGCAGGTACATTCAATGAAAATTGATTTTATTTTTTTTTCCTGAAGAACAGCCCTTCAGAAGATGCATGATCCAATTCTCCCTTTCATCAGAATGAAATTCTGTTGGAAGTCCAAGAATCTGCAGTTGTTAAATTATCTGCTGGCAGGTTGTCTGGTTTTGCCTTGTCTCAGGAGTAAGCGTTTTTAATAGCAATTCTTTGATTGACGGTAGACACTAGCAAGTTGATGGGCTGCCTGGCTTTTACACAGCTTTTCACAGTAACCTGTAGTGTAGACAACAGAAGCTGTCTTAGGCATCAGTTGAAGATTTATGGTTTGTTATTGGAAGTAACTTAGTGAAGTAATATAGAAAATGACACAGTTAACAAGAAGAGTCTCAAAATACAGCCTAAAATTACTGAAAAGAAGAAAGTCTTCTGTGCCATAGAGGGAAATGGAGAAAAAATGAATAATAAAGCCTGTAAAGAGCAGCTTTGAATAATGGAGCTACATCTGTAGTGACTGTAGTCTGACTGCAACATCAGATGAGTTAAATCTTTTTGGCAGATAAATGTTGGTAGCATCAAGTTCTTCATTTGTTCCCTGGGGGCTTTCTTTCCTGATAATATCAAACACAAAATTTCGAGTTGATAAGGAGCATGGGGAAATTGCCGTGTTTTGAAGGCCACTCCTTAAAATATTTTCTAGTGTTAAAATGTAACACGGTACATGGGATGGTCCTCTAGAAGGCTTTTTCAAGAGAGAAAAAAGTATTTAAAATATTTGATGTTGTGTAGACATACTTGTGACATGGGATGTATGAATAATTACTTTGTTGCTTAAAATAGTACCTGTGATTTCAGAGATTTTAAGAACCACGTAAGTTTTGTATATAGATTTTAATGCTTATATCAAAACATTTGGATTTCATGTTGATTGGTATGATGCAAGGAAGACTGGGAGCAAACACTTGTGTGTTTTGTCATCCTTGAAGGGAAAATAAAGCAGGTTTTTCTCTAATTGCATCTAAAAGCGTTGAGGGTGTGTTCTGTTTGAGAGACTGCAACAGGCAGAAACTTGTTATGAGCAAGTTTATTTCATGTTCATTATTGATTATCCTTTGAGAAACTTCACGTACAGATAGAGAATAGTCAAAAGTTAGGAATAAGCTTCCTGCTGCTGCTTGGTGCTGACTTTGCAGGAATTGCATTGGGTGGGAAATAGAAGCCTGTTAGAAATAATACTGTACAGGGAAGAAGAATATAGCTTTATAAGTTTGAGCTTCAACTTGTCAAGTTATATAAATCAGAAATGTCCCATATTAAATAGTTTCCAAACTCTGTCTCTTGGGTATTCTGGTAGTCACTTTCTGTGAAAAATTGAAGTGTGTACTTTTGATTAGGCCTTTTTTAGTATTTCCTTGGCACTTTTTCTGCGGCAAGCTCATCACGTTTTATACGTGGGTTGAGAACCATGATATGGAGACAGTAACTGGATGTGTCACTTGAGACGTGAATTTCAGCATGAGCTCGAGTTTAACACTGCAAAGTAGAATGGAAAGCAGAAGAGAAGTATGGGAGAGATCCCTGTACTGTTGCTGTCAGTTCAGTTGTGACAAGGGTTAAATATTGATAACTTTCCTTGACTCTCAAATAATGTTTCTTTATGGTTTAAGCAGGTACAGCAAATTTGGTTTGCAGGGATGTTTTTTAATGGTGGAACCATACATGATTTCCCACAGCTGGCTTTGAAGAGCAAGAAGCTCAGCAGAATGTAACTTCTTGGGGCACAAGGAGATCATGTTTAGGGAGGAGGTGATTTTATATAAATGCAGGTTCCTGATATTGAAGGTAGTTTCATGTGAAGAATATTCCCAATTTTCTTCTGTTTGATCCCAAGGTGTCTATAAAATTATTATTCTACAACTTGTTCCTCAGCTCCACTTTCCCAGCTATGCTCCAAGTTGGTGTAACACTAATTTGCGTGTAGAGGTACTGATAAAATCTTACCGATTGGCAGTCAGATCCCTCCATCTATTTTGTAAAGTTTTCTGTTCCAGATGCTTAGATGTTTCCAGTGTTAGAATTAAAATTTATACATGGCAAGACAGAAAAATATTCCTGTCTACTGATCAGCTGTGTTCTATTTCTGCTGAAGAAAGTTTTTTTTAATTTCTTTAGTCATGTGTGTGCATGATTAGAAATAATTTTAACCATATGCTGGGTTTTAGCTGAAAACTCTTCTATTCTGGATCTACAAATTCTGGAACCATGACAGTGGGTAGCTTTTTGTTATGATGTATCAACATAACTGAGTTCTAGGTCTGAAAGAAGTCCTTTATTTTCATGGCAAATTAACTTGGAACTACAAATGTGAATAAAACTTGTCATTTCAAGCTAGTGTTTTCTTAATTGACGGAACATAGTGGTAAGTAATTTGCTGTGGTTGGATTATGAAGTAGCAAGGTGATAATACTTTCAAGTTGTTGACAATATCAAATAATTGCAGCTGTGTTGGGCAGCGTGTACATCAGCTGTAGTAAGTGAAAATTTGTCGTGCCGTGTCAGTGATGTATTCTGCCTAGGCCAAATGTGAAAATACAGATTAGTCTCTGGTTGGATCTTGCCATCCAAAAATTCAGTAGGCAGTAGTTTTCTGATGTCATCAACATTAACTTGGCAAAATTGTGTCCTTAATGTTTCATATTTCTATGGTTCTTTCATTATCTTAATTTTTTTACAGGTTGGGAGGTCAACAGAAAGCCCCATAGACTTTGTAGTAACAGATACTATTTCTGGAAGTCAAAACAATGATGAAACCCAGATTACGCAGAGCACCATATCCCGTTTTGCGTGCAGGATTGTTTGTGACAGGAGCCCACCGTATACAGCAAGGATTTTTGCAGCTGGATTTGACTCATCGAAAAATATATTTCTTGGTGTAAGTACTGCTAGTAATTATGTTATGTACAAGTAAACTCTGTTATTCTGTTATTTTTCAAGCCCCCAAATTTCCTTGTACTAGTTGATAACTTATACTGTCATTAGATTTCTATTACTCTGGTGTCCTAGCTGCAGTGTTAAGTAGAAACTGCAGTTTCATGTGCCTGATTTATTACCAGCATGGACTCATGGTCATAATTATCTTTAACAACGCAGCTCTAGTTTAGTAACTGTTAGTGGATTTTTTTTTTAGGTTTGTTTGATATATTCTTGATACTCATTGTGAATGAGCTGCTGTTGCAGTTCTGAGTGCTGAAGACCAGGGAGGACATCATCTGCATTGTGGAAAAGGCTGTGCCCATGGTGATGGTATTACAGCAGTTAGAAGTATGCTGCTGACCTTCAAGGCCTTAACTCTGACTGGCAGAGGCACTCAAATGAGTTAAAAATAACCTTTAAGATAGAATAGTAATTAAAGGTGCATATGCAAAAGATATTACTCCTCTGGCACAAGGTATTCTTAAAAAAGCTTTTTTAGTACACCTGTGTCTAAGTGCTGCCAGCTGGTGAGGAATTGTTGTGTTTTAGACAGTGCTAGTAAAAATCCAGTGTGTAAAACTGTAGTCTGTGAACTTTAAGACCAACTCTTTCTTTCCTGGGGTGGTTGTCACATGCAGGAAAAAGCCGCAAAATGGAAAAATCCTGATGGCCACATGGATGGATTGACAACGAATGGGGTGCTTGTCATGCATCCAAAAGGAGGGTTCACAGAGGAGTCTAAGCCTGGAGTTTGGCGGGAGATCTCAGTCTGTGGTGATGTGTACACACTCCGGGAAACTAGATCTGCTCAGCAAAGGGGGAAACTGGTAAGTTGAGAGTAACTGGTAATTAAAACAAAAGAAGGGATATTTGTTTTCCTGGCACTGAAGGGATGCAGTCTCAGGGGGACTGCAGAGGAACAGTGTTGTCCCTGCACAGCGGGCACTGAAATCGTTCAAGTAGCTGTGCATTGCAGAGGATCCTGTACTGCTTATTCAGGAAAACACTCGTAAGTTTTCTACTAATGTCACTTTTCCAAATGAAATAAGAGGGTAAAAGCTAAATAAACTTTGCTCTTGAATCTCCATCTCTGAAATGTCCTCCTGGGACATGGGGACATCTGGAAGTTAGTGCATATGGAGCTGTCTTTTGCAGAACTATCTTAAAAGGAAGAGTCCACTTGCATGCAAAACAAGTTTGGATAATGCAGCCTCTGTTTGATTTACCTGCCACTAGGAAGATAAGAGAAGACCTGCGAAGTGTGTTTCTGGTTTATCCCGTGGAGCAGGATGGGCTTTGCCTTCACCAGAAGTGAGAGATTTCAGCTCCCACTGGGACCTGTGGCATACATAATCGGGATAGAGGTTCCCATGAAAGAGTGTCTGCTTCTCTGTAGAAGATGGAAGGGAATCCCCATAGTGCTCTCATCCTTTCCCAAAAGTTGGGGAGCCTAGGAAGAAGAATGCTATCATGGCTCTTTGTCTTCCCCCTGTCCTCAAAGAAAAAAAAAAATAAACAGCACAGAAGTAGCCCAGCAAAGTCCACAGCCAGCCATAATCCCAGTCAGGTAGATGAGCTTCCCCAGAAGTCCTCCTTGTCTCTGGGTGGGTAAGAATGCTCTCCTGCCTGCAGAGCTAGAAAAGCCTTTCTGGTTCACCTCTTCTGCCCTTTGTGAGGGTTTGGGAAGGGAGAGGATGTTCTGAGAGCCCTCACAGCAAATGAAGATGCCCCTTCTCTTTTGTAAATCGTCCAGCTGCTAGACTGTAAAGACTGAGTGTGTGTGGCAGTTGGACTGTCCTCTTCTTCATGCCAATGCTGCTTTTGTGCTGCTGCCTTGGGTTCCATTAGCTTGATGGTGTGTTAGAAGTATCGCACATACTCGCACAGAACTGACCTTCCAACTTTGCCATTGGCTTTGCAGAAAACTGACTGCTTAAAGGAGTTAGGAAAATGGGGTTTGAATATTTTGTTCTGCTTTCAGTAGACAGCCTGCAGTACATAAATTGCTTTGTCACTTTAATGGTGGCAGGCAAACGTCGCCTCTGGGACTGGGACAGATGATGTTGCAATTGCGCCCTTTGTACGTGGTTAGCAAAACACCTTTTTAGTGTTGCTAAAGAAAGGCAATACTAAAACAAATAAATTCCCTTCCCTGCATCCAAAATGACTTGAATTCTCATTTAAATAAAACTACATGGCACACTGGTATTGATGTGATCAGTATTCGCTGATTGGGTTCATAAAACCAAATGCTCACTATATAATGAATTGAACACATTACATACAAGAAAGCTTTTTGCTTTGCTGTTCGTGAAGGAATTATGTGAAAAGTACATCAAATCAAGGCTTCTCTTATCTCAAACGGATGACGTTTTCTGCTGGAAGTACTTTACACTGGTGACCTTTTATCTGTAGTCTGTATTGTACCATCTAGGTGCAAAGATGATCCCCAGTCAATCTGAATTTAAACTGGATTAAAATATAAATGCCAAACTGGTTGTCATTCATTGTATTCTTAGGCAAACATGATGATTTCATCTGACCTACTAAATGTCTGGGGTATTTGTTTTGCCTTGGTGGTATTTTCTATGTACCTTCTATGTATAAAGTCAGGCAGTAGGTCTGTTTTTCTTTTTAATTTCATAAAGAACCTTTTTAATATATATCCATCATTACTGAACTGGTAGCAATAGCACAAGTTGTTGATATGTTTGTGACATGGATATAAATCAATATTTCAGCAAAGTACAATGAGTGCTTGGCATAATCCCTTGAAAATGTTGTAAGTACAGATGAAAGAAGCCTTTAGGCAATGCCCGCTGGGGCTGTATTTGCATGGAATACCTCATTAAATAAAGGGTGTAACTAGTTGGGGTGGTTAATTCAATTCAGAAGTTGAGCCTGTGTGGCTTCAGTTGCAGAACCTGTCACTTGAGATATTCAGCTGGCAGTTCGCTCTGCTGTAAGGATAAACCATGCAAATACCTGTAGCTAGTATCGCGTTTGTCATTTATCTCTAATGTGTCTGTGGCAGACTTTCACTGTTGGTGAGGTACCTGTGGGAGTTCATGCTTCTATAAAATGCTTTACACTTGCCACAAGCTGGGAAAAAAAAAGGTATCTTAGGAGCAGGACAGCTGGTCTGTCCAGAGCAGCAGTTTTTAGTCCAAAAAGGATCTTCTGCATGAGCAGCCTCTGCCAATTTGAGCAAAGAATTCCAGGGGAGCAATCTGCTGATACAGCCCTGGGAATGGCACGTTTCCTCTTCTGTCTATTGTTACTTCATTTAAACATGACAGAGGTGTACAGAGAATCGATATTAGGGAAGAAAAAAAGCATGCTCAGAGGTAGGGGGTGTTGGTGAAGAAGTCAGTGATTACTGATGTAATCTCTCTCCCAAAGAATTGCGGGAAGGAAAACTGTGTAATAATGAATATTGCCATAGCATGTAACAGTTGCAAATTTAGGACCTCCTATACAAGCACTGAATAAGAGACCCATGGTCATTATAATTGTAAGTATAGGATAAGAGACAAATTCAGACAGAGTCCACAAGGAAATGATAAGATGAAATTGGGTAGTGTGCTGGAGAGGGTAACGATTTGGAGAGAAAGATGATGCATTTGTAGCACTAACTCGGGTTATCAGTAAAAGCTCTCGGGCGTAACTGTTTATCCTTGTGTTCTGCCACTAGGTAGAAAATGAGACCAACGTCCTCCAGGATGGCTCTCTCATTGACCTGTGTGGAGCCACCCTTCTGTGGAGAACAGCAGACGGACTGTTTCACACTCCAACTCAGAAACACATTGAAGCTCTGCGACAGGAGATAAACGCTGCCAGACCACAGTGTCCTGTTGGGTTAAACACTTTAGCATTTCCCAGCATCAATCGTAAAGATGTGGTAGAAGAGAAGCAGCCTTGGGCGTACCTCAGCTGTGGTCACGTTCATGGCTATCACAACTGGGGACATCGCAGTGACACAGAAGCCAACGAGCGGGAATGTCCTATGTGCAGAACCATTGGCCCCTATGTGCCTCTCTGGCTTGGTTGTGAAGCAGGCTTTTATGTGGATGCTGGTCCTCCAACTCATGCTTTCACCCCTTGTGGACATGTGTGCTCTGAGAAATCTGCAAAATACTGGTCTCAAATCCCACTGCCTCATGGTACTCATGCATTTCATGCTGCCTGCCCTTTTTGCGCAACACAACTGGCTGGGGAACACAACTGCGTCAAGCTAATTTTTCAGGGTCCAGTTGACTGATTATCACTTTGCAATGACCACAATAACATTTTCTTTAACAATTTACTGTGAAGATTTTGCCACTAACTCTAGATTTTACTTTTTTTTTTTTATAATGTTATTAATAGGGTGGTAGGGTTGGGGATGGGGAACTGACAAGGAAATTGTGAGGGACTGTGGTGGAATGGGATACATTGATACCTGGAACTTGACAGATATCAGTGGTGTTGCATGCTCACAAGCAGCATATTCATGAAGTCTTCTTGGTCAAATTGTAGTATATTTGTAATCTTTTTATTAGTACCCTGGATCAGAAAAAGGTGTCTTAATGATTTTTTTTTAAGCTCAGATTTTTTAATGGAAAGGTTTTTTCGTCTAAACTTTGACAAGCCTTTAAAACCTATTTTTCAAATCTAGAAGGAACATACAGAATGTAACTGTCTTTAATTTGCAATATAATTTAACTTGAATAGTTTCTCAAGGAGCTAATACAGAATGTGTGGACAACCATAGGTGAATGTTCAGTAGAGATAATTGGATATGTAAGAGAAAAATTATCTGCCTAA
This sequence comes from Pterocles orientalis, assembly GCA_011057875.1. Taxonomy (NCBI): domain Eukaryota; kingdom Metazoa; phylum Chordata; class Aves; order Pterocliformes; family Pteroclidae; genus Pterocles; species Pterocles orientalis. The sequence continues at coordinate 1,110,852 of WKFP01014388.1, forward strand.
ATTGTAGAGTATAAAAGCTATTAAAATATCTTTTATGGTATAATATAGCTGGCCAAAAAGGCATCAAGGATTACTTGAAACTGAAAAAATCCTGTTTGCATTGATTTCCTTTCAGCATAATAGATATCCACTGTTCATTATGTATGGTATATGGCTGATTTCTTTCCTTTTTTTCCCCCATTTAACCTGCATCTGGTCAAACTGCTTTACTTTTTCACATACTTGGTTCTGTTTTCTAAGCTGATGTTCTGTATATGTGTAGTCTGGCCTTTTTATTTCTGCTTAACTTAGCTTGCCCTAACTGCTCCTTGCATGCCCAGAACCATTGGGTTAATTGGGATGTAGCAAGTCTTTAAAAACTGTGTTAATGAAGGGGTAGTGCTGCAGCAAGCCAGAAGGCTTAGGTACAACTTATACAGAACTTACTTACATAGACTTGAATTCAGGAAAGCACTTAGTTCGTGTTTAAATATAAGCCCACAGATGGGACTGTTTAGATTCTCAAGTGCTTCAGTGGATTGTGGTTATATGCTGTTATGTTTTGAAATAAAAAAGCAATTTAAAAAGTTATTTTTTTTAAGCTCACTTACTAGCCAAAATGCTGTAAGGAGAGCATCATTTCTAGTTCAGCTGAGTATTTGTTCATTTTTCAGCTTGCTGCCATCTGTCACCTTTTTTTGCAGATTGAGATGTGTTTGTCTCCTTTTTTTTTTCCAAATGTTTGCAAATCAAACAACATTCAAATGTAATCAAATATATGCACCAGGGTGGTACATCTGAAGTGGATCACTTGAAATTCTTGACTTTTTAAGAGAGCTGATAAATGTTTACTATGGAAATAATTAAATCAGAATTTCATATGAGATGTACCCCGCCCACTGTTAGTTTCATTTCATACAGAATGATAAATCTTTGATTTGTCAGATTTTTTTCCTTTTGCTTTCTGTACTCTTGGTATCTGAGGTATCAATCTATCCAGGTTTAAAAAAAAATTGGGAGAAAATTATAACATCTCTAGATGAAATTGATCCTTCAAGTTCAGTTCTGCTTAATCAGCTATAGCTTTTTGCTATATTTGTGCCCTTTGTATAAATATATAATTTATATGATTTTAATATATTCTGTATATATACTTGAATTGGCCTGTTCATATTTTGGTTGTAAAATTGTTTTATAGTTAACCTTATAAACATTTTACATGTCCCTTGCCGGTGGTGATGGGACGTACTTTGTCTGCTGCTGGTTTTAATATAATTTTGCTGTATACATGTTCAGCATTTTAATACTTTGAAAATAGCTTTACTTTTCTTTTTATGCTTTTGCTGTAAAAAAAAAATAATTCCGCAGCATTTTCTCTAAAAATCCCAGACTGTACAGTTTTTTTTTCCCCAGTCGGTGATTGGAAATAGGATGAATCTTGTTAACCTAAACCTATATGCTTCTTCCTAGTGCCTTTTCAATGAGATCCTCTTGCGATTCCGTATTCTGAGTCCTTACTCCCACAAGACAACCTTGTGGCTAATCTTCATCAAGAGTGGCAGCCCAACCAGACTGGGAAGAAACGCCTTTGGCCTTCAATTCCTTGTCGTGGTTTCTGTCATAAACGTGAAGGTGCCTCTTCCTTGATGATATTCAGTACAAGTTCCTCAGGTCCCATATGCATACTGCAGCATTATTTCTCTTTAGCATATACCTCATCTGTGAGAGGCACTCTCACCTCCACCTCCTTATTGGACTCTGTGAAATACTTCCCTTTATTTCTCACAAGAGATGCTATGAAAACACACTTTCAGGAAACATTCCTTGCTGAATTAAGGCCACGAGCCACAGGTTAATGCTGGTGGCCAGAGGTCTCGAGCTCTGTGTACGACAGCTTTGCAGGTCTGGGGTGGCAACTGCATTGCGGAGCTGATCAGGACTTGCATGCGTAGTCTCCTTCTGAGCGTGAACGGATTATAAATGTGCCGGTTCCCAGGCATCTCCATTATCGAGCTGCTTGACTTTCTTCCTTTGCTGTTGCAGTTTAATTGCTTCTTCAGGGCTTCATCCAGCTACACCCTGTGCGAAGGGAAGGTTCAGTGTTAGAAGAACTGTCACTGGGAACACCAGCACACCATCTGGTTGTGGTGTGTTTGGCTTGTGTGAAGTGAAGACTGGCTAATGGTTTGTACCCGAGGGGAGTGTCCATTCGATAAGACTACATTTTAAGCAAGATTTTTTGTTTCTTTCACTGTTGGCAACTCTGTATAATGCAAGAAATACTGCAGGAAGGAAAACCCTCCTCTTACATGGGAAACAAACTTCCACAGTTCTTTTGCATGAATCCAGGTACTTTGCAGTTAACCAGTATTCAAATCTAGGGCGAGTCTTGCAGAGCTGGATTTACTGGGAAGGCAGAAGAGTTTGTAGCATTATTTTTCTCAAATGCTACTGCCACCTATGCAGCTCTCATCAAAGGATGGACCCTTTGGCTGCTTAGCCCTTTCCTCCTTCCCTCATCTCAGTAAACACACCTTCACCGGTTTGATGACTCGATAGGAGAAAGTCGTTTCTGCATAAATAAGACTGGTTCTGTTTGAAGTAAGTAAACTTGAGAACCACCCTCAAACTTTGTTTTGAAAGTTTATTTCATGATTTCAGTGTTATGATATTTCTTGCATACCATTTCAGATGCTAGCAATATATTCCGTAAGGATTTTTTTTCACCTGTTACTGTTGATTCTATTTGAATGCTTCAAAACCAGCTTTGACTGCATAACTTATAGCTGAAAGTATTTTTCTAGTCTGATCTTTAAAAGAAAACCAAACTGTCACATCCATACACGCTGGAGCTGTAACACTTCCCTTTTTCCTGGCAGCTTTTTGATAGAGTGCTGAAGTCTAGATAGATGACTGAGTGGTAAGCGTTGTTATTTTGAATCGTGGTCCCAGTTGTACAAAAGTTAGCATGATACTGCATTTTGATCATGAATTTTTTTTTATGTGTGGTCACTTTGTGCCTCAGGGTACAGTAGTAGGACTGTACTGGCACAGTAATTAAAGGAGGATTTTCTTATTTATTTTGTGAAGGTGGGGATGGGGCTCAGAAGAGATGAAAGCCATTTTCGGGCTGGTTCCAATATGGACAGACCTACTTTGAAGCAAAGACATGCAAGGAGCCACTTAGAAATGTGATTGTAGCTGTTCCTGCTCTCGGACCTGGTTCATGCTCTATAAAGGATTTTCCTCAGTTCATTAGGAAGCTCTGGGATGACACGGAAAGGCTGTGATCTTCCCACAAAACACTCCTTGGTGTTTCAATGGCAGTTCCTGGAATTTTGAGGGTTTTGCTTCAGAGCGTGAGTGAGGAGCAGAGATGCTGAGTATAGAAACTGCAATAGAATAGAATTTATTTATTTTGTAACTCCCCACACCACCCAAAAAAAAACAGTTGGTTTCACCTGTGGTAACCCTCCCTTAGTGCTGTTGCAGTAGCTGATTGCTTTGCTCACCATTTTTTCATTCTTCTGGAAGTGGAAGGAAGCTTCTCCAAGACCGTCATGTTTCTGGTCATCCAGCTCATAGTCTTGACGCTTTTCTGGGGTCAGGGAACTGTTGGTAGCGATCTGGCCGTCGTGAGAACTGACAGAGGCACCTAAATGCATTTTTAGTGTGGTAGGAAAACCGACCTGGCTCGAATCCTGCGCTTGCTTACAGCTGAGCCGCAAATGCACTTTTAAAATGAGCTGTGCTTGTCTGTTCTTTTTAAAGGAACACTCTGCCATGGGTGGTTAAGTCTTGTTTTCCCCGAGACTGTTGTTAACGTGCCGCACTGGATATAAAGTGGAATCGACAGGTAGAGCTGTTGATCGGAACAGGTAGGAACAGAAATCTGTTAGGCACTTGAGCCGAATCGGTGTGGACAGCCTGGATATTCTGCAGTACTCTGGCCAAGGATTCCTCCTCCTCCTTGTTTACTCAGTTCTCAGCCTCTTGTGAGTTCTTGGCTCCTCTCATTTTCTATTTCTCCATGTAGCTGCAGGTAAACAAGTAAATATAGCTTGGAAAGAAAACAAGGAAGAGGATTAAAAAGATGCCTTCAGGCTTGTTTGTCTCCTCAAGGAAAATATAAATTGGAGTTGCAAATGTCTTCTACAGAGTTTTCTCATTATTCTGTTTTTTTTTATAAGCACTCTTCACAAGTCTTCACACTTGGTGTTGTGAATTAAAAGGACAAACTTAGAAGGTAAGGCTGTTTGGGGGGGGTGAGGGGGGGTAGTTTCTCATGAAATCGCGGTAGTTCTGCCATCCCTGTGCAAACCACATCCCGTCGACTGCAGCAGACGCTTTGGTCTTGCAAGAACAGTAGAGTCAGCCTCAGCAGGTAGTAAAGACAGAGCTTTGTTTTCTGCACTGATCAGAGTTTATTGTCAGCAGAACAATAATGTGAGTTGCTTGGACAACCAAAGTCCAGACAAAACTGGGGGCTGTCAAGATTGCCTTCTCATGGGGCATATTTCTACTTTCCTGGTGGGCAAGCCAGTCTCAGAGTCACCTGGAAGTCCCTTCTGATTGTCACAGTTATTAGGGATGGGTATCGCTTTCCTCTTGGATCAAAGACACGATGGAGAGCCCCTGGAAGGCTCCTCTCCGTGGCACAACGCTGGGGAAAAGTCTCGTTCGCGCAGCAAGCCCTGTACCCTGGAGAAGCAATGTTTACCTTTCAGCAGTGTTAGCAGCTGTTAAAACTTCTGGGTATATTTGTAAAATTGGTCTTTTATACACCATGTGAAATGGACTGAAATAATTTCTTTGCTGTTGTACCTGTGGAAGTACAAGCCATTTTACAGGAAAAAAAACAAAACTTAAAAAATTAAATTACTATCTCAGTATTGTCACTGACTCCTTCAGTTTTTTCCCCTGCTGGTTGGTTTTCAGGGTTTAACTTTGATTTGCAAAAACATATAAATAACTTCAAAAATAAACAGTTTCTTACTCTTCTGTCCTTTTTCTTCTTCTCCTCAACAAACAAAAACCTAAGGCTTTGAGGATTCTTCAGAATTCAAGGTAGTGGAGTGTATTCAGGTGTGAGTGCCCTGAAATTTCGGTTCATTTGCTTCCCTGATTTTTCAATTGAACTGTTTGTTTTCAATGCCAGCTGCCTTCTTGCGGTGTTAACATAATTGCTAAATAAAAGCAATTTCCAGGAATAATATGCTTTGTGACTCTTAAAATTAATTTCCATAACGGTAATTCAGTGTTTTCTTTGCATCTCTGTATTTGTCCCTTTTTGTATGCACTCCCTGTGAGTACATAAGCTTCATTTCTTTAAAATGAGCTAAAATGAATTGTCTGCCTTTTTTAAGTAGAAAAAAAAAAATTGTTGGCGTGAGCATAGGAAAGGGAAATAAGGATATCTGCGACGTTCTCTAGATGCGGTCGTCTGCCAGCTGGCTCTTGGGCTTCCTTGGAATTGGAGAGTGCTAAATACTTTCCAGGGAGGATGCTCCCAGGCGAACAGGAGCGGCTTTGGGGTTATTTGTGTGTAAGTGTGTCCAGCTATCAATAGAAAAGTTACAGCCTCTTTCCTTGGGGACCATCGCAGTCCGTATAGGGACCAGCTTCAGTTCAGGACAACTTAATGTGCTCCAAGCGGTGCTGACAATATGGTCAGACTGGTCTCTGGCTGGTTTCGGGATAGGGAGAAGAAAAGCCGTCCATACCTGGCCGAAGATGAAGATGATGCTGTTTTTGTTTAAAACAGTTGGAGGCAACCTTAGAGAAGTTCTGCTGGGGGTTTGGTGGGGGAGAGGCTTCTGCTAATCCTACGAGGAGGAGATGAGCATGGAGGCAGGAGCAAGGAGCATCCTAAAGCAACCCTATTGTACCGCTCAGGGGTAACCTTTTGTGGGCTTTTAATGCAGATTTTGTGGCTTTTTTTCTGAGAATATATTCCTGCCCCTGTGTTACCTGGCTGTAAAACTTCACATCTCGGTTACTGCAGCTTGTGCTGCTGGGAAATGATCTTTGTGAGAGGTTTCTGGAGTATTTGTGATTACTGCTTTTCTTTCCCTTTCAAGGTATTGCTGTATGGATGCATATTTTTAGGAGGAACTTAAGAAATCTCTTTCATGTAAAACTAAGGCAGACAGAGGTTTGACATAGTCTGCGCCTGGTGTTTCTTTTCTTTTTAACTCACTGAACATTTCATGTCTGAAGATAGGCTCCAGATGAGGGAATACTGAACAGCAGAAAGGAATTCAGTAGAACCCCAATTACATCAGTGCTTAAAATTATAGTTGTGCACGTATATAATTATATATGTACAGAAATACGTTTCGTGGAGTACTTGCCTTAAATGCTATATTTTTACAACTCCAGCTAAAGCAGGCTGCGGGTCCTAGCCTTTGATCTGTGCAGGATTTTCCCACCTCTGGTAGAAATTCTCCTCTGCAAGCACAGGAGGGGCAGACAGGCAAGGGAGGAAGGCTGTACTTAAGTCTCAAACTCAACTCAGACTCCCTTGGAATAGGGTGAGGCTTTGGGGACTGTTGCTGCCCTTTCCAGAGAAGCGACCCCGATCTCCCTTCTCAGTCTGGGGTGACATTGTGGAGGGGGGATGGAGCCTGGGACAGGGATGCTGCTGCCTGTGCTGGTGGGTTTCCCAGCAGATGGCTTCTCCGTGGTCCTTCTGCGCATCCCCTTGCGAAGGAGGGTGAGGGAGGTGTGCTGAAATCCAGCTGTGGCTCTGGAGCAGCTGTGCAGACAGGTGTGGTAGCATGGAGAGATGCTGGGGCTTGGCCTCAGCCTCAAGGGCCATGTGGGATTTGGGCTAAATTGCCTAAATTGCAGGCTGGGGAGAGCGATGAGGAACATCTGGGCTAATCTCAGGTCTGTGCTGTGCTCCCTCCCCTCTTTATTTCTCTCTGATTAAATTGAGGAGCCAGGGAAGGGGGTGGAGGAAGGGGGAATGGGGCCAGAGGAATTCTGTTGAGAGGGGCCAGATGCAGACTGGGCTGAGCTCTGTCCAAGTGGTGTCTGTACAAAGTGGAGACTCTTCTCACTCTGGGGAGACCTTCCAGCGGCTTCCAGTGCTGAAAGGAGGCTACAGGAGAGATGGGGGGGCTCTGGATCAGGGGCCGGAGGGATAGGATGAGGGGGAACGGTTTGAAGCTGAAAGAGGGGAGATGTAGCCTGGATGTTAGGAGGAAGTTTCTTCCTGTGCGGGGGGTGAGGCAGTGGCCCAGGTTGCCCAGAGAAGCTGTGGATGCCCCATCCCTGGAGGGGTTCAAGGCCAGGCTGGATGAGGCTTTGGGCAACCTGGGCTAGTGGGAGGTGTCCCTACCCATGGCAGGGGGTGGGACTCCATGATCCTTCCCCATCAGGATAAACCACCACAGTTGATGGGCGAGGACTTTCCCATCGAGATCCTCCTCCCTTTCCCTTGGCTGGGGAGTGTTGGCCCCTCCTTGGGAGCAGAGCCAGGAGGGTCCCTTCGAGCCAGACCAGGAGCAGCTGGGGATTTGAGTGCATGGAACCCGACATGTCCAGACAGTCAAGAGTGAACACCGAGTTTTACCAGTGGTCCCTGATACACAAGGAGAAATCTTTCCTCCCCGACACACTGTGGGCCAGGTGTTCTCCCTCGCCTTTGCTGCAGTGATCTGTCGGCTCCATGGGCAGCAGGCAGTGAAGGTGGGCTCCTGCTCTCCTACCCAAGGTGAGGTTCCCGAGGCAGGGCCATGCACGTGTGCACAAACGCAGAAGGGACTTGGATGTGGCAGGACGGACACGGAGCGTGCAGGAAATCTGAGAAACATCAGGTTTGGTCTGTCTGTGCATGGTCCAACTGGGCAGCAGTAGGTCTGGTGTGTCCTGGGTAGGGCTGCAAGCCACAAGCTCAGAAAGTGCGTGCCAAGCTGCTCTCCAAACCTTTTTTTAAAAAAATTTGGACAGAATTTGCAGTCAGAGGAAGAGCAGATTTATCTTGAAATTTAAGTAATTCCTAGCCCTATAGTCAAGAGGCGATACCCACAGCCTTGGTGGAAGTGTGGTGGGTTTAAGACAAAGGAGCAATTTGCTTGTTTTCATCCTAAACATTGACTCGCTTTCCAGGAAAGGTAATTTTTGTTGGGCTTTGCCCACGAATGCAATGCTCCACTGCCGCTGATTGCTTGAAATAGAAAAACATCTGCTTTGGATAAAGTTTTCCCCACTCAGAAAACTGTAACCAGTTTGGGCTGAGTAAACTGCAGA
>WKFP01014389.1:17242-37556 GCA_011057875.1 Pterocles orientalis
AAAAAAAAAAAAAGAAATCTTTAAGAAGTGCCATGGTGTGCAGTCCTGATATTACTACTGATAGGAATCACAAACATCACAAACACGACTCTTCCCTGCTCCCATCTCTGGCTGCCATTGCACGTATCAGCTGCCTTCCAGATTGTTTAGTTCAGTGATTTGGTGTTTGCTTTTAATGAGGCTCGGAAAGTAAAAGATTTTTTTGCAAGGCTTAGGTGCTGGCGAGCTAATTACTAGCTAGAGAAAATATTTGCCACCGATTCCAGGGCAGAGATCCCCATGCTATCACTTTCAGTTAATGGTGTGCAGGATTTAGCCCGGAGCTTCCCTGCTCTAACCATCAGAACCAATAATCTTTACTTTTCCTACTGCTCGTGTATCGATAGCTTCTCTAGCCTCAGGCAGCGGCTTTGATATGTTAATATTTCTGAGTACCAAATTCTGCAGAGATCATATTAATGTTGTACATACAGAGTGGAGCTTTGCCTTAAAGTTGAATATTCAGATCGCTCGTTTCAAAAGAAATCACTTGAAGAAATGAGGCTTCTATTTACAGGAGTCGTCTGTGGTTTTTTATCATTAAAAAAATCCCTCCCCTCTTATACTTTCCTATTAATCGTCTCAGGCTTTTATTACATGCCCATTCCCTTTTCATTCCTCTCTAGGTTGCCATTTTAAAAGCAGAATAACCTGATTCCTGTTTGATTTTTTTGTTCGCTCTCTCTCTTCCCTTCTCTCTTTTTTTTTGTTTTAAATTTTATGTTTTTCTTTTTGCTTTTTTGCCTTTTTTGTTGTTGTTGTTTGGGGAGGGGGAGCTCTTCTTTTTAAAATGCCCTCCAAGCCCCCTTCCACACCCATCCCTCGGACATGAAATGTTAAGCAGGCTTGGTGTCCTCACCTCCATATATTTGGATGAAAAAGACAACACGGTGACATTTGGCCTGCATCGTTTTATGAAATCGAGATGGCAAACTCCAAAAAAAGCTCTTGTTTCGCTTTGTGATCATCCATCGTTCCTGCCCCAGGCTAATTTCAGAAGCTTAAATACTGCTATCGCCTCTGGGCCATGAAGAGAGAAGGGCCAACCTATCGGCAATAGCTCTTTTTCGATTGCCCTTGGCAACATAAAATACAAACTACTTTGAATCAAAACATTTTTAGGGAATTAATATGATCTGAACTCTGCACGTTTTAAGAGATCTTGAGTTTGTCAAATCGCTTTAGAGGTGACTGACATCCGAATGCATTAGCGCCTAGCTAGGAACAACCCTCAGATCTTATTTGATTTTTCAAAAATATTTTTTAAAAAGAAGAAGAAGAAAAAAGAAAGAAAGAAAAAACCACCCTCTTCTTAAAAGCTCAAGCATCAGTCACCATCAAGTCTGCCAATAAAATCCGGGGAAAGACGCTCCCCTTTCTCGCCTCTGCCTTTTATGTGCTTAGTCGTGGTATCGCTTCCCATTTGAAAGGCTCTCTCGGAGCCATGAGCCTCTCCCCCGTTCTCATTTTAATTTTTGACACTCCAAACTACCCGCCTAATGACTCAGTCATTAAGGGCGAGACTTTGGGCAAGAGGTTGGAGGAGGGGGGTGAAGGCAGGAGGTGAGGGCTTTGTACCTCTCTCCAGGAGAACCTTCGCCCCTATTTTGTATGCAGTCGAAAGGGGAAAAATTGGGGTGCTGGCATGTTACTACATCCTTGCAGTTGCATCCTGGGATGCAGGAATGGGGCAGAAGGGGCATCCCCCTCCACCTTGCCTTCCCCTGCTGTGGCAAACCAACTGGATTTACCTGGCCAGCATGAACCCCAATCCCCCGAAGGGTGCCTAAGGACCCCTTCACCGGCCCCCAGCAGCCCCAGGCAGTGAATGGGGTCTTGGTCCTGTTTTCGGGAGTCCTTACACTTCCCAGCCGAGAGCCCACCGAAGACAGGGCAGGTCCTCTCCTTGTCTTCCCTTTGTTGTCCTCTTCCTTCCTTTTTCCCGGCTCTTCTGAACCTTACAAGAGCCTCGGGACTCTTGTAACAGCCCATCATTGTGTTCACATCCTAATGGACTGTCATTAGCGCTGTTGTCTTTTTCTCCTCTTTTCTTTTCCGTTCCAAGGGCCAATTTAAATCGCATTAAAATCCTAAATAGCTGGCTTAATTAATGGCTCTCGCGGCTCCAGCTGAGATAATCTCCAGCCGACTAAAGCCACCGCCTTCCCAAATCGGTCGGTGACTTTCAGCTCCCCGGGAGTTTGGGGCTGGGGAAGGGGCCGGAGGGGGCTGAGGAGCGGGTTAAAGCGGGGACACCGAGTGCTTCGCCGGGCCGGGAAGGAAAAAGTTTGAGGAAGAGATGTGAGGCTGGGGTTTGGGTGTTTTGGGGGTTTGTGTGTTTGGTTTGGTTTTTTTGTTTGTTTGTTTGTGTTTTTTTTTATTTTATTTTATTTTCTGTGGGGGTTTTGTTTGTTTGTTTGTTTTTTCCTGCTGATCTGCAAAAGGGTCTTTTCCGGTTGTCCACAGAGGGGCAATGGAAAGCCCCGGCGTAGGGATCTCACCTGCTTTAGGGGTCTGTGCTGCTTCCCTCTCCTGCTGGGGTAGAGGATGTGTATTATGTGATTTCTGTCTTCCTTTGCTCCAGTCCGAACTGTGGACTGTCATGATTTGCACAGTCCTGGCTTGGCCAGTGGAGATTTCGGGGTCACGCACACACACGGGATGCACACCACGAAGAACAGTCCTCAGCATCCCACAAACTCAGGCAGACACCGAGGGAGCAAAGTGTTTGAAAGCACAAAACACGTGGACACACAACACGCACACCCCACACACAATCTGCCAGTGCCTCCTGCGGGGGGGCACAGCTTCCCCCCTCCAGTATCGCTCACTCTGCCCCACGCAGACCCCACTCGTGGGACACCACGGACAGAGCTTTAAACCCTCACCACACCCTCACACACACACCCCACCCCGCACAAGCCTTCATCCTGCACATCCTTCACCCTTCACCCTGCACATCCTTCATCCTTCATCCCCGCATACTGTTAGTAACGCGCAGGTATCTTCCCAAACTGCTGCCACAGAGAGGGCCCGGAGAGGCATTGAAAACTGTTGAGGTTCTTATGGCCTGTGCATAGGAAAGGGGAATGAAACAGAAATCTTTTCTTTTGGCTCTGGATTGGGTCCCATCCTTCACCCAGGAGCTGTAGGAGTCGTCCTGTATTGGTGCTTATACATCTTGCTGGTCCTGAGTGCCTGAGATTTAACAGCCCCTTGCATTTTGATACAATCTTTAAAGTTGAGTTTTTGTAGCAATTGCCCTTATTTTATGATTCTGTTTTCCACCACAATACCTTGCTTCTGCCAAGCTCCTTTTTAAACACTGTTAAGACACTCTTAATAGCCTTGAAAACTCTGTGTAGGTAAGAGGCTGCTCTTAAAAACTGCTGATCATCCATCCCCTCATTCCTACGGAATCTTCTGGTTCATATTTAAAAAACCAAGTTGTCTTGTGCACGCAGGCATGCCTGTCTTTCCTTAGTATGAATGCTGTAGCGAAGGACATTATCTCAGAATTGTTTGTGTTTATGGAAAGAGCTGATTTACATGACTACATACATGATGCAAAGTTTGTTAAGTGAAACCAAAAGAACAACTGGGGGAAAAGAAGTAGTGCTCGCTATTTTTCCTGAAAAATGCAGATGAGTTTTAGAATTTTGAGTATTTAATTCCTGAGACCAATGACTGGGTGGGTGATGTGAGGATAATTTAGATAATATTTTAAAGTGTTTATAGACCTTCAGGAATTGAACATGAGATTAAACAATACTGGCAAACTCTACACAGCTAACTGGTTGCCTAAATTTGCTACTTGCTGAGGGAAAAAAAAGCTGAGGAGAGGTGAATTTTAATGTCTTCATTTTGTAACGTCCTGTAAACTTGCCAGAATTTCAGAACAGAGCGGAAAATTTACTATAAGCTGGAGACTCCTGCAAACAGCACCTGTAGATATAAATAATAGACTAATAAAAAGCATAACATGTTATTAATATTTTATAGAGGATTAATCTGTAAGCACTCACGCATGCTTATACTTAATAATGTACACAAGGACATAAATATGTGTATATCCTGAAAAACAAAACAAACAGTGCTTCTGCACTGTTGTCACCAGTATATTATGATGTTTCCTTCCATAACTGCATGATATTTGTGGGTGAATATCTTGGAAGAAGGGACTGCATCTTTGTGAATTAATATAAAATACCCCTCATATTGCAGCTGTTATGACTAACAAACAAGAAATTACCTTGCAGAGTGTGAGGGTGTGTGTATCTACACTAAATTAGAGAAATGCATTTAAAAAAATGTTTGTATTTAAAGTGCAAATATCATCCAGTGACATGAATCAATATTTATCTCTCTCATTCCTTATAAAGCAATAACATTACTTATGAAAAGTATAAAGCATGAGAGAATATGGATTTTGTCCATGAAAAGATGCGTAAACATTTAACTCAGAGGGTATCAGGGAAACTTGCATTTCAGCAGATGTCCAAGTGCTTGACTAAATCAGAATAAGCCATCTCATCCAGCCACCCTACTGTCCTCTTCATCTATACAAAGGGAAACCTACTATCAAAACCGACCAAGCTCTTTTTGCACCATGCGTTATTGGGATTCTCATTGTGTTGACAAGACTGTTGGGTTAGAGTATGGCTGTGTTGTTCTCCCTGCTGTCACCTACACAACCCGTCATCGGCTTGTGTTGGCATTTTATACTGACTTGTGCTATTTGATGGGGAGACAGGAATAAGGAAAGGAAAATACTCTCCTGGTGTTTGCTATGACTACCTTTTGCAATATCACATAGCCTAACTTTTGTTCATCCTAGGCTTGGGAAACAAAGCAAAAACACAGTTCACACAAAAGAATATATTGTGCTGAGCATGAACCAGTCAGTTAGAGGGAAAAGGATTGGGCTCCAAAAAGATGAACATAGACTTTTGTTATTCATCTCCCCCAGACCACTTGACAATGATCATAGAATAGAATCATAGAATGGTTTGGGTTGGAAGGGATCTTTAAAGGTCATCTAGTCCAACCCCCTGCAATGAGCAGGGACATCCTCAACTAGACCAGGTTATATATAACCTCCAGAGGTGATTCAGTGTATGGCAGCATCAGGCCCCAGGTCTTCCACCCTAATGTGGTCAGCTGTGCAAAATATCTCTCTTCCTCTCCTGTCTTTTTTCCTTTTGAAGAATCACATTCATTGAAATCAACAAGAAGACAACAGATCAGAGTGTAAAACTTTGTCATGAAGAAAGAAGTAACTGAATAGAGCTGGACAAAAGAGAAGTCCTGAAGAAGGGTTTTGTGTGCCTGAAAGCTTCCCTTCTTTCTTTTTTTTCCCAAATCTTCATCTAAATCTTTTCTTGCTCATGCCTGTAGACCTCCGCAGCTGTAACTGCACAACTGCCACCACTTACAGTCAACTCCAATACAGTATCTTATGGCAACAGATGATGTCATCACTTCCCTGTCGGAATAAACAGTCATCCTAAAAAGAGTCTTTTTAACATTCCAAAAATGTTCCATTTAACAAGCCCATTTCACATGGTTCTTGGAGCACAAAATATCTGAGGCAATCTGCCAGATGATCCTACCAGTTATCTCACCCTCTGCCTGCTCTCATTTTGTTTTTCCAGCCTTGCAGTAGGACCAATAGAGTGGGTAAATAGTCAGGGAGTAATGTCCAGTTTTCCCTTCTTTATGTACAGCAGTGGGCACATCACTTTGCCATCGCTGTGTGGGGGGTTCTTCAACTGATGAGCTGATGGTGTCTTATGTATCTCAGAAACAGAAGCCAGTCTGTAAAGTTTTCTAAAGCAAGTAAAAGCTGCTAAAAGGAATAGGGATCTCCAGGTTGAACTGCTAGACTCATGAAAGGCACGATATCCTTTCGATTTTTGGAGGCATTTTCTTCTGCTTCTTCAGCTGGTGTCTGTTAGCATCCCACCTCTCAACTACCCTGTTATGCCAAAACCAGCTCCACGACTGAACAAGGATTGACTTTTCCAACAGCACCTACAATGGCATTGGGTTGATGGGAAAGAAAAGCTGGTTGTTGGCGCTGCTGTTTAGCACATCTTAAAACGTACCTTGTCCTCTCCCCATTGAGCGACGTTTCTTCACAAAATCATTTCTCTGCTCTAAAGCCTGATCAGAATACAGGGGAAAGAATACACTGAAGTGTCTGTGTTTGTCAAGAAACCTAACCCTTCATCTTCCAGTGTGGTTACACTTATCCAGTCCTTTTTCCATCAGCCCTCCCTTTTGTTTCCTGTCATCCCTTTGTCTGTTTACCTCCCAGCCCAAAAGCCCTTCATCCATCCCCTCTCCAAGGTGGTTGTAGGAGGAGATCCCTGCCTTCAAAAACTGCACACACTTTGTGACAAAGACGTAGCTTCATCTAGAAAGCACCACACCACTCTCTGTTGCTGCGTCAATGAATAATTAATATAGTGAAATAATTATATGCAACAGATTTTACCTTCTTGTAATTTACAACTTGTTCTCCATGTTTCTGGAAAGCAAATGATTCAGACTTGTTGTTTTCTTTTACTTTTAACCCATACCTGGCTTACCTGGAATGGCTTTGTTTAAGATCATATTGTAGAAGGACGATTTAAAAAATTATTTTAGGCTGTAAACAACCTTCTACTAAATAGTAATGAGAAGAGTTCCAGTAAATTCTGTTTAGGGTAGGAGCAGCTGCTGGGTAACAGGTTTTTGGATTAAAAGAACAATTATTTATCTGGCATAAATGGTGCACATACTGCCTTAACCTGGCAAGGAGATAAACTTGACTATGACACTGATTTCAGTACTGTCTCGTTTATTATAAAATTTACAGACTTATTGAAGTAAATAAATATGTATTCGTTGCTTCTGTTTTCTTGACACATACATATATGTACAAGTGTCTATATGTATTGTGTGTCAGGAGATGCCAAACAAACAAGTCAACTCAGTGTTAACACTCTTCACAAATGTACCTGACAGCCCAGAAGTTTGAAAATGTTGACTGAAAATATTTACAGGTTTTGGTGCAGCCCTGCCTCAGATATGGAAAAAAGAAAAAAGAAAACAAACAAACAAAGAACCCCCAAACAACCCCCAAATACAAGCACCAAAACAACAAAAAAAACCAAAAAAAAATATTTCGGGCATGTGGCACCAGATTTCTGTATTTGAGCATGAGCTGATGAATTGTAGCTTTGAGTTGTACAAAAATGCTCTTGATGTATATATATGTTTAGGGATGTACACTGTGTTTCTATATTCTGTCTGAGAAGTGGACATTAATATCTATCTTGTAGTATAATTAGAAAAGTCATAAAATACCCTACTGTACTGAGTCAGGATCTCACCCATCTGGGATTTATACTGAGAGATGTTCTTTTCTGTTTTGCTGTCAGCACAAATGTTTAAATATACCTTCAAAAGCAGAAATATTTGGAAAGCAATTCTGTTTGCCTTATGTAAGCAAGCAATAGTCTGCCTCTAAGACTAAGAAACTCTAAGTTTCACCCTTCAGTTATATTCCTCTGTCTCTGTTAAAACTGGAACATATTTAGTCACCCTAATTTTAAGAGGGATCACATGTAGAAGAAGATAAAGTAAAGGTGTTAGGATCTTGCCTGAAGTGAGTTTTTTTTTCTATTCATCTATTCTATTCTATTCTATTCTATTCTATTCTATTCTATTCTATTCTATTCTCATTGTAGAATTTAGACTACAAACTAAAATTTTTAAAAAAATAGTTTCTGCAGTGCAAAAGGATTAGGGTGTTCACAGGAAAGAAGAAATTATCATGGTAGGTCAGAAATACAGTCTCTTTCCTTTAAACAAGAATGATGAGCACAGATTCATTCTGCTGTAAGGAGATCTTTATATCGTCATCCTCACAGAAACCATCTGAACTCCTTCTAGGAGTGCATTGAATTATATGATATTTTATATCACTGTCACATGCAGCTCATTCTTTCTTTTCTCATCTTTCCCCCAGGGAAGAATTGTGCATGCAGTGGTAAGATTTATTTCTTCCACAGAATTTTTTATTGTAGTCAGGTTGGAGAAGGCAGGTCAAAGAAAAGTGTTTTGCACTTGGTGATAAAACATGTGCTAGTCCTTAAGATTATTTTCTTTTTCCCTGGGAATTTGCACTATATTGGATCAGTTGCAGAGAAAGTTTTACCTCTTGCTCTCTCACATACGAACTTTAAGTTAAAAGCTTGATTTTGCCTGAGGAGTTATTGATCATAGTCTTTATTGAAAGATTTGGTGATCACTCAGCAGTTTTAAACCCAAGCCAAGTAATTGCCACTTTCAAGAAATAAACAATTCCAGAATTAACCCAAAATAAAATGGTGTAGCTCAATAGATTTCAATCATTAACACCAGCAGAGGATTTGACCTAACTTTAGGAGGAGTATATGGGAGTTCAAAGATGGAAAGCTGTTCTGGCTGCAAATCACTGCAAACCTATAATGTCACTGCATCTTTGTAATCCTAAACACTGCTGTGAGAACTGAAATGAACATTTATCATTAGAACCAATGTCCTAAATTTTTCACCAACTACATTTTTTAAAATCATGAGTGATATCTGAATCTGGTTCAATCTTATGTTGTGAATCATACCAGATAAAAGAGTCTTTCAGTGACAATATGTAATTTTTGCTGAGCATGAAAACAAGTTGTATCAAATAGCTATAATGATTTGTTTTGACTGTAAAGCTTATGAGATCTAATAATTCACTTTTCCCAGACTGAAGTTTCAATCCATTCATCTTCCTCAAATCAACAATGTGACGCAATATTTAAAAAAACAAAACCAAAACTACCCCGAAATACCTCAAAACTCCAAAAACAGCAATAAACCCAACCACAAGTAACCAACAGAATTGTTCTTCATAACTGAATTTGTCAAAACATGGAATATGAGGTTTCCCCCCTTATTATTTTTTTATTTTTCTGTAGGTGGCACCTGTGTGGTTAACCCCACCGACCTGTTCTGCTCTGTACCTGGTCGCTTGTCTCTGCTCAGCTCCACTTCCAAGTACAAAGTGACCATCGCGGAGGTGAAGAGGCGCCTTTCACCACCAGAATGCCTCAATGCTTCCCTGTTAGGAGGTATTTTGAGAAGGTAAGTTGAAGGTGAGGATAATAAGTCCTAGACAGCACTGTATTTTCTGTGATTTTATTTTCTACAAATAGGTTTGATTCTCTTGCCCCTCTTGGATAGGTGGTCACAGTTTCGGGAAACAGAAGTAGGTAGATTGGGAATGAACACTATTTCTAGAGTAATTTTCAATAAACGATAAAAATAAAGCTCCTGTTGACTTTTTTTCACCAAAAATTTATGTTTTTCAGTGAAATGCTTCTTTTTTTTTTTTTTTAACCATGTCATTCAGCAATGGATAGGTGTTGTTTTGCCTTGTTTAGAATGAAAAAAACCCAAGACGCTCAATGCTTGGAAAATTTCACCAGAGCTACAAATCTGACTTCTCATTGTGTTTTACAAGGTGTAGTTACACTCCTCACTCACCAAAAACCTCAGCCATGGAGGTGTAGGGATACATTTTTCTCCCATTCTGCCTCATATACCTTTTGAGTACAGAAAAGATAGACTTAGCAGAACATGGAGGGGCAAAGTGGCAGACTGTGCCTCCCACTGCAAGTGGAAAAGAAGGAGGCAACCATAATTCAGCCAGGCGTATGTAAGTCGCAATGTCCCCGAGGTGTCAACTTAGATGGCAGAAGCTACTTGAATGCCCTTTGATCAAAACTAGCTGGAAAGTCACAGGCTATTTCACTGCTGTCACTGAAGGCCACACTGATCTCCACACTTGTACTGAAAGTCATTCTATCCAGCCTGCAATATTCCAAGATGTGTAGTATTCTAAGAGCTGTCTCAAGCCATCTTGCAGAGTAAGGACTACAGATCATAAAATAGTTTCAGGAGCATAAGCCCTGTTTAACTGTCTCTGTAGGCATTGAAATCCAAAATCTACATCCACAAAAAATTTCCTCTGTTATTACTTTACCCTGGAGAGGCACTCAGCTAAAAGTCACAGAAATATTCACTTTGAATACTCATTCTGCAGACTTCATCAATACCAGTGCAAGCTATGAAGAATGCAAGGGCATCCACCTAAACATGGGGACTCACTTCTCTCTCTTCAGTTGAAATGCTAGAATGATCCCCATAAGTTTTTGACCTAGACCAAATATCACGTTTCCAA
This sequence comes from Pterocles orientalis, assembly GCA_011057875.1. Lineage (NCBI taxonomy): Eukaryota > Metazoa > Chordata > Aves > Pterocliformes > Pteroclidae > Pterocles > Pterocles orientalis. The sequence continues at coordinate 27,537 of WKFP01014389.1, forward strand.
ATCAACGCTGGGCATAGTTCAGGAGTTAGAAAAGCCAGGGGTTACTCTCAGGCAGCAGTTTGGATGCACTAATTCTGTTTTATGAGGCAGAGAGTGTAAATGAATAGATTTGGTCAGGCTATATCTGTAGATGTCACAACTAGAGAACAGACTCAAGTACTGTGTAGTTGACCAGCAGAGATGTAGAAAAACCAAATCTCTTTCATGGCTTGCCTGAGACCTGGCAAGCTTGGTTTTGCATTCTGTTGGCGGTCACAGTCTAGGTATTTTCCCAACTATCTTTTCTTCAGGATAAATTGTTGTCAGAAGACATTTCCTGACATACAACATGACTGAAGTTCTAATATCTCTCAGTGTATAAAAATTACCATCCAAATGGTGGTATTCCAAGTTTGGTTCCTTCCTCTGCCTGAAGGAACTTGAACCTGCACCTCAAAACATCCAGTTAGGCACGCTTAATCCTCAGTGATCGGTTATTCTAAATAGAGGGCTCATCAATACCATTTGGGGTTAATTAAATATTTACTGGACAAAAGCAAAGGTGCAACTGTAGTGATGACTCTATTATTTAATGACCAGGTCTTTCATTTGGAACGGGAGAGATCTAGGTTGCAGTCATTGCGATATTCAGTGTTTAAGCATTTTAATGTTAGTTATTCACTGCCAGCTGGCTGATACATTCATCTAAAAGACACAGGTTAAAATTCCCTCAGGCCGAGCAAGAACTCGAACCTACCTCTGCTGCATAAACAGATACGTCTCAAATGCTTCAAACACTGAGGTACTGCAGAAAAGCAGGTGTGGGATGCACTAGGAACCATTTTGCAAGGACAAAGTGACACAGGCATTTGCGATAGGGGCATAGATAACCAATGATGGGCTGGAATTTTAGCTTCAGCACTTCCTATTGCCTTGTCCTTCTTCCTTGTAAGTACCGGGCTTTGTAGACTACATTTTGAAGCACCCAGGTCCCTACATAAATTGCAGAGGGATAACTGGAGCTGGGCTCCTTATAGACATCCCCATTTGAGTAGCTATCTGGCTTCCTTTCAAAGACAAGTGAGAGAGACGGGTAAAGTCCCCTCATTCTAGACATCTGCTTAAATCATTCCAGAAGTCCATGTTTCTATCTCAGTTGTCTTTGGAGTCTGGAGTGGCTAAATGCTATATAAGTGACTGTGCTGTCAATATTCAGTCATTGTAATCCCAGGCTCAGTGCCCAAATCAGGACCATGGTTTTCACTAGGTGGAAAGCTGTCTGAATGTCTAATTCTGTTAAAGGACCAACGTGAAAGACTCGCACAGGGGGAGAGGGAAATTAGGAATATAGCTCTGAAACTGATGTCATTAGTGCAGGCACTACCCCACACATTTGTCAATAAGGTACGTACAATTTCTAGACTTATATTAACATGGGAAAAAAGTGCAGAAGAAAGACAAGTTTCTCTCTCTTGCTATTCTCTCATGACAGAGCAAAATCCAAGAATGGAGGACGCTGCTTGAGAGAAAAATTAGACAGACTGGGACTGAATTTGCCTGCAGGAAGAAGAAAAGCAGCGAATGTCACACTCTTGACTTCTTTGGTAGAAGGTAGGGTCTATACTGTTGCAATATAATATAAACATAATTAAAATGTTTACTTGTCCTCAACACTTTTCAGCCACACTGTTAAATATCATAATCTGTGTTTTTCACAAAGAGGAGAACTGACTTGCCTAAAGCCACAGACCAAACAGGTGGCAAAAGGGAAGTTCACTCTGAGATACCTTGGCTCTCAGCAAGTGGTCTGGTCCTACAGTTTCCTCAACATTGATCTGTGCTTTTTGTGCTGGGTTCTGACATACAAATTGATGATCCAAGTGTTCTTGTGAGAGAGATGAATGTCTTACACCAACTGCAGAAGTAGGTTTGTTTATCCTCTTTTTTTTTAACTTATGAATTTCCTGGAGGTGATCCAAAAATGTGATGATTTTTTTTCTCCCATAAGAAGGCGTAATATTTAGACAAGCCTTTTTCCCTACACATAAATGAAGGAAATCTGTTTTCAGATAAACTCTAGACAGGCCCAGGAGATACTTTCTTGGCCTTTATTTGTTGTTTAAATATCATTCACCAAACACTGCCAGGCTCTTCAAACCTTCATCTGGGAGATGCAGGTTCAAACCCCTCAGGCAAAGGGAAGAAATTCTACCTGAATCTCTTCTATTCTGGGTGTATCCACTAAGTACCTGGTTTGTTGTCTGGCTGCGAGTAGCAGCTCTGGGAATTTCAGATCCCTCCTCATTGATGTTGAGAGCACTCAGCTCATCCTAAAGGTCAACACCTTCTAGGATCATAACCTGAAAGGTCCATACAGATCTAGGCAAGTAAGCTGAGGTCTCAGCACATATTACCACTGAATCACAGAATTACACAAAGGTGGAGGCTGGAAGGGTCCTCTGGACATCTTCTAGTCCAACCCTCCTACTCAAAGCAGGGTCAATTAGAAGAGGTAGCTGAGGACCTTGTCTAGTCATGTTTTTAATATCTCAAAGGATGGAGACTCCACAAGGCAGAAATAGTGCTGAGTCCACAACAATGGAGGTTTTTCAGCATTTAAGAGGAGGGACTGAGGTTTTCAGAGGTCGTAGAGCACAAGAACTACAGTGGGGTTGCTCTGAAATAAAGGTCTGTCCATATCACACCTGCTTGTAGTAAAGAGAAAGCTGTAACAGAGTTACAGTACTAGAAAAGGGAGTTTTCTCCCCCAGTTTAGAGGTGTAGGGGATTTTCCTACCCTCACAGTCCTTCATTCATCTTGGGTCTTAGGGGGGATGAATAAACAGAGCTATGTGGCTAGCTACTCATTCATTAGAAGAAAATGAGAGCGAGGAACCCCTCTTTCAGCTGCTGGCCTATGACTGATGGCAAAGTACTTTTACTGTAAGTCAGAATTAGACTCGTTTTTCCCAGGGATGGAGCTGTGCTTGCCTCCCTGACCTTTGCTCAAAGCCAATAACAAACCTATAATCAAGCCTATCATATTATTTTTGTTCTTGGATTACCTTACAGTGAGTCCTAAAGGTACATATCAAGGATACTGAGATCACTTTGACAGAGACCTATTTGCCTAGACATCCTAATCATTAATCTTGTCTATTGGAATTTTTGGGAAGGTACCACCATATGAAATAATGCTCCAACAGAAATAAAAATGAAGCTCACTTTCTGTCTGTGTAATCTCGGCCAGACTTGACAGTCCGCATTGAGTTCTTTGTGGCATAAGTTGTCCTCCCCTTATATGTACAGACATTATTTCCAACTGGTACTAACTTGTAGCACGGTTTCTGCAAGAAAACCCATCCCTCTGTGGCTCCTGCTGTTGGAAGAGGCAGAAATGGAAGGAAAACGGCTTACTCCAGGTTTTAGAAAACATGAAGAAAACAACATTGGCTTTTTCTGTGTCATGTCAATACACAAATTGATTTGCTAGTCTCATTAAATCCTTAAATTTGCACTGCAATGAGTGGATTTCTCATAAGGACCCAGGACTGTGTCACTCCTGATTACTTTAGAGGATTCTAAGTTTATTAGCACTAAAGGTCCTCACAATTTTCAATGTACCAAGGCCTTTAATATCCCTGTAAGGCAGGAATGTGCTCAACCTCTTGAATATCTATTTGAGGCAAGAAAAGGCAAAATTAGTTGCATGGTGATTAGATATATTGACCAAAGCCATCTTAAAAGTTGCTGACATGACCAAGACTTCCCTTGCTCTAAACAGACTAAAATAATTGAGTTTTGGGGAGTACTGCTAAGATCAACAGAAGAACTGTAATGAATTCCTAGGATGTGGCGGTCATGTGAGGATCCAGACTTTTCGTAAAGTCTGCAAACTTACTGTTTTGTTACAAATCTACTTCTTTTGGTGTTCAGCATGGCTGCTGGGTGTCTACTGTTATTCTTGTTTTGATTGAGTTGCTCTTTAGTGTCTTTGGTAGGGACTTCTGGGGCCCAAAGTAAGAATTGTTTGACAGATAAATTCTGTTCTTTATGTTGTCGTCCACACAAATCAGCACAATGGGTGGAAAGACAGACTGAGAAAATGAACTCGGCATTGCAAGACTCCACAGCAGTATGGGACAGATCTTTCTGCAACCTGTAGGTGAGGGATGCCCTCTAGTGCCTAGACTCGATGAAGGGAAAGGTCGTTTCTCCTGCCAGCTCTAAAAGGAAAATTCTTAGCTAATACAATAAAGGCTCCTCCACTGCACACCAACTTTGCTAAGGCTAAGCCTGACTGCCGACTCAAAGGAGTCAGAAGTCTCCCCAGTAGGAGCAAGAAAGGATGTGAGGAGGGGGGAGATGTCTCTGTCTATTTGGATAGACCCCTTACAAGACAGACACAAAGCATAAATGTTATTGCAAATGCATGTAAGAGCAAGGCATGAATAAATTTAAAACCATCAGATTATTTACAAAAAAAAGGTAAAAGAACTTACAAAAAAATCGGGAATTTGTTGCCTTGTTAAACCTAGTTAAGTCACTGACTTTCCCAGACACAGAATTGACTGCATTCATCATTTGGAGACCAAAATTCTTGAGAAAAATAGGTCAGCAGTTATCTTTTTTCACCCTGCTCTCAACTGTCACACTTCACCCCCTCTAGTCTTTGTTTTAATATCCTTCCACTTGGTCCTCCTCCTTTCTCAGCCTACAAATAGAAAAAAAAAAGATTTATTCCACCTTCTGCCTGTCCCTCCTCCCCTGGGTAACATTTCAGCTGGGTAGAGCATATAGAGAAGACGAAGCCGAGGAGAGAGTAGGAAGTTCACATGCTGTGTCCCTCTCTTGGGCACAGCTTCTGCCTTCACTCCGCATAGGAGCATCTCTCACTCTTGCTAAACCCAGGAGACACCCACGCTACTCCTCGCACCTGCCCGTAGAAGGTACACAGGCTGGTCTCTCCACCGAGGCTTTCCAGAGCTGTCTCTGCCAATTCATCTTTAGCAACTGTCCTTTTCCATCATGCATAGCTCTCTGGGCAATTCTCAAATTATATAGGAAAGGCAGTGCTGCCTATAGTTGCAAAGCCATGTGCTGGATTGAAGGAAAGAGTCAATGATGCCAGCGTCCATTCATTCTCTCTGCAGGAGGAAAGAGTTTGGGATATTGGACATAAAGAAATTTGGTTTTAGATTGAAACAAGGCAGCTGACTATAAAAGCCAGGGATTTCAGGGATTTCTACCTTTAGTATGACTCCTCCCAGACATAAATAACAACTAGACAGAAGAAGGTAAACCTAAGGTGAAAGAAAAGGTGTCAGTTCATCTACATCTCCAACATTTCCACATTTTGCCTAGAATAAATGTTTGTCCAAATTATGATGTAGAAAAGAAAATAACATATTTTATGACATTTTGTACAAACTCTTTTCCCCACCAAGCAGACTTATTTCTTACTGTACAGTAACACAAGGGACTCCTATTCACTGAGATTAACAAAAAAAATTATATTTATAACACAATCCACTACTTAATACTTCATCATTTGGTCCCAGTTCAAAATGAGATCTTTGCTCAAAAATGAGATATGGGAAATCGTGTTCTGCAGAGCATTTTCATGTCCAGTTTTCTATTTTTGTTTAGAATTTGATGTTGTAATTTAGAATGTCTGTTCTTCATATCATATGGAAGTGTGTGCTTAGCCAAACACTTACACGTACATATAACATGCATTCCTAACACACATCAGCTTTCAGTTTGCAGTAAAATACTATGTTTTTAAAATATATGTAATTTGTATATTTTCATTCCTTTTCTTTTTGACATTCAGTGAAAACATACAAATTTCAGTCAATTTGTTACTGATCATGATAAATAAATGCCTATATTTTGTCACGTAAAGTTTTGTTCTCTGGAAGAAATCAAGACTTTTCCAATAGCTAAATGCTTACATGCTTTGCTGGCTACATTCCCTGCATTGTTACTTGGTCTGACTGGGACCAGGATAGAGCTGTTTGGAGAACGGTAATTCCACCTGACGACAGCTTCAATTGGTTTGGCTTTCATCTTCTTTCCACGCTGGCTTGAAAACAAAACCATCAAGGGTTTTGATGGAGTTTCACTAAAAAGCAAAACCTGGTACTCTTCTGCAGTTGACTTACTCTTTAAATCTTTATTTAAGGGAGAGTAAAAGCATAGCTGAAATAGAAATTTTGAAGCAACTGTAAAGAAATTTAGCAGCTATATTTTAAATTTGTATCCTTTTTTCGTCCTTGAAGAAGTCTGGGAGAGACATTTTAAATATGAAACTGGCAGTCAGTTATATGCCTCTTCATTCTGACTCACTATCAACATACCACTAAAATCCATTTTAATTTCACTGAAAATTATTTTACTTTTCCAGAAGCTGTAAACTAAGTCAAAACCATTTCTCCTTTCAACTCAGAGATAGTGGCTGCTCATCAACTTCTTATCCCTTTTGGAAATCATGTTTAAAACATCCAAATAATGTAGATTATTTTGAGTATAATCTTCAATTTTTGCATGTAAAATTGGTTACAGCTGCGAAGGTTGTTGCTGACTGGTGTCAGCAAACAAATTCCCTGGGAGTAGTGCATGTGTTTTTGCTATCACCTGAATCCAGTTAGGTCAGATAAAAACACAATAAAGTATTTGCTTATGGAAATTAAGGGTATTCTTCTGCTAAACTCTCCAGTGATAGAAGGGGAGACAAGAAACTCTGAAAAGGTGGAGAACAGAGTCTGGAATAGAGGTCAGGGCATGTGGTTCCTTATGCCTCATGCTGCCCCTGGCACAAGACCACAGCTCCCATGGATGTTTCTGTCTTCCTTGGCTGGGCCAGGTCTGTGCAAAGCTGTCCCAGTCTTGTTGGGGGTGGGGTTCATCTCATCATCTCTATTGTATCTCTCATATCACGTTGTAGTCAACAGGGAGAAATCAGCACTCCCAGGGGATTAACAATTAAATTAAATTAATAATTAAACATTTGATTGGGTTGCTCAGAAAAGCTGTGGAATCTCCATGGTTGGAAATATTCAGGACTAGGTTCGAAAAGGCCACGAATAACCTGATCTAAGGCCATGCTTTCAGCAGCAGGCGATCTCCTGAGATCTCATCTAACTTTGACTTTTCAATAATTCCTATGATCCTCTTTTGCCTTCTGCTTTAGTATGGGATGGTACATGCTTCAAGTGCTAGTTTGTCTCCGTTGGCTTGAAAATATTAGGTCAGGCACCAATACTGACATTTAATCAGATGAATTCCACTGCGCATGTTCTCAAAGGGAAGTGCTACAGGTCCTGCATCCCTCCTAACTGTTCACCTGGAGCATCTCCAAAGAGCCAGGGTCCTATGCCTCCCCTATTGTTGGCAATCAAATACACACCTCTGAAAAAAAAAAAAAAAAATAATATAAAAACCCCACACCACCCTAACACCAAAACTATTCTGGAGCACATCTGTAGTGAGTAGAGAGGTGCTCAGTGCCTGCCTCTGTCAGTCTTCTCATAAAGCCCAGTCAAGTCACATCCTCTCTTTTTCCCTACCTATGAAACAGCAACTGGAATCTTCATTGCCATCACTTTTTATTTTATCTGGTCAATTTTGATTGCAATCTTTTTGGAAATGGGATTGTTTCTTGTGCTCAACTTTGGGGTCTGTTCATCTTCAGTGTGTAACACCAGTATGGTGCCTGCCAGCTTAATCTCTAAGAAAATATGCTGAAATGTTTGCTATCCTCACAGATCTCTCCTGGGGTAGAAACCTACTCTTCCTTTAGAGTTAGAGAAGTGAAGCATCAAAGATTGAATTTCAGCTCTTCAGAGTTTTTTATTTCTACTTTCCACTAATTTTCACATCTGAAAATATCAGTGATGAACCGGGCTTACAAAACTTGAGCACTCACTGATGGCAAGGAGGGAGCTAAGTGTCTTGACCAGTATTTTCTCATGAGAAGAATATAATTCCTGTCTTCTGGCTGGCACCATCTGGTGACGAAGCATGAGCAGTACAAATGGGCTGAAGTTGGTAACTGAGATTGGGAATGAATGTCTGCAAAAGTGATTTGTTATGGTTTGGGGATTTTTGTAAGAGTGGAAGAAATTCTGTAAGCATAATAATAATAGCACCCTAAAAACTGACTGACCCATTTTGTTTGACCACAGGGGAAGCGTTACACTTGGCCAGAGATTTCGGCTACACCTGTGAAACAGAGTTCCCTGCCAAGGCGGTAGGAGAGCACATCGCCAGACAGCACATGGAACAGAAAGAGCAGACAGCAAGGAAAAAGATGATCTTAGCAACAAAGTAAGAAGGGAGGGGAAAACTAGAAATGTCTGTCACTTCTCCTTTTTGGAGCTGGGGGCTGGAGGAGGGAGGAGTGGGAGTATGGAGGTGGGATTGCAGTGACTGCTATCACAACAGGACTCACTGACAGCAAGTAAGAGCAATCCTCTGGATGGATTTAGATCTTTAGATTTAGATGGAGATGCTGTAAGAGGAGCCTTATTTACTGCAGTGAGGTTTTAGTGGCTATGCTGCCATTGCCTGTGGTTAAGGAGGTATGTACATCTTCTCAGATGCTTTGGTTTAGATGAGAGGAGGGGACTTTATTACACGGTAAAACGGACAGAGACTGGCTTTGTCTCCTGTTTGCACAAGCAGGAGGTCTAAGCTTAGACTGCAGAACTAGTTGTTTTGGGATAATTATCATTAGTCTGCTAAGGGAGAGGTGGTTTGCAGAGGGACAGATCCTCTCTGGCTGGAAATTGCAGGAGTTTCCCCGAAGCCAAACGGTGCTGGAACAATGTACACTAGCAGGGGAGCTTTGCTAGAGCCATTAAAGACACACAGAGATGTGTGACTTTGCTCTAAACAAGCCACTCACCTCCCTAGAGCAGTAACATCATGTTAAGATAACATTTCATCTAGGTCAATTAACCTTGATGAGGTAGGAATTAGCCTTGATGAGGTAGGAATTAGCCTTCATGAGCCATTGGAAACAGGAATAAATAGTCTGCACAGAACATCACAGACCTACACTAGGTATGCGGTATCCCTGCACGGGGTAGCCTTGAATATATTCATACTCACTGCACTTACACAGGGAAGCCACAGAAGAGCTGAGACCAGAAACCTGAGCTCTCAAACCACAATCCCAGTGCTGGAAATATTTGGGAATCATCCAGGCTGGGATATATCCAACAGAGGGGAATCACCCTGCAATAGGGGAGAAGGTTGACCAGCAACAGGATTGTCCTTCGTATCCCAATGTCCTTCTGGTTTCTCTGTTTGTGGGGAATAGGTGTCACTCTTATATCCAGAGCTTTTTGCCTTGAAGGTGACCCAGAGACAGCATACTTTGAAACATCTCAGGCTTGTGAATCCTGTGAATCTAGCCTGTGATCCTTCCCAGAGCACCATGTGTCTCAAGGGGCATTCTCTGGTTGTGAAAGCAATGAGACACCTCACCCATTACGCTCCTAAATCCCTTGTAGATTAAAAGGAATAATATAAATGGAGTATGATCTTATTCTTACCTATATCCATATTTGTTTTAGGGTCCCAAAGGGTTTCAGAGACATGAGAATAAACCAGCTGGGCAGAAGCAGCTCCTCTCTGCACTCTGTGTCTCTCCATTTCCACATAGCTCATTAACAATCTGCCCCCCTGGCTCTGTAAGAGCTAATTGTACTGTGGGGCAGCACAACCTGAACAAGAGTTAAGACTGCATGTTGCCCCAGCTGGAGGATTTGCCCCATCTATAAAATGTTACTCAACCATAGTGATACACATCTTCCCCTTTCTTTCTGGCTCTAGTGAGAGATTATATTACCGTGAATTGTACTGATCAGTGGGTGACCATCATATTGTACCTCCAGAGGCTGTCCCGCTGAGGCACACGAGTCTCCCTATGCTTTCTCACCACTCCATAGCTGCTTTCTCACCCTCCTTTACTACTAAGGTGGGCAGTCACGGGTGTGCATTGCCCCTAACCGCCATCAACTTTGGGCTTGT
>WKFP01014389.1:41797-59726 GCA_011057875.1 Pterocles orientalis
GTATTTTCTCATGAGAAGAATATAATTCCTGTCTTCTGGCTGGCACCATCTGGTGACGAAGCATGAGCAGTACAAATGGGCTGAAGTTGGTAACTGAGATTGGGAATGAATGTCTGCAAAAGTGATCTGTTATGGTTTGGGGATTTTTGTAAGAGTGGAAGAAATTCTGTAAGCATAATAATAATAGCACCCTAAAAACTGACTGACCCATTTTGTTTGACCACAGGGGAAGCGTTACACTTGGCTAGAGATTTCGGCTACACCTGTGAAACAGAGTTCCCTGCCAAGGCGGTAGGAGAGCACATCGCCAGACAGCACATGGAACAGAAAGAGCAGACAGCAAGGAAAAAGATGATCCTAGCGACAAAGTAAGAAGGGAGGGGAAAACTAGAAAAGAAATGTGTCTGTCACTTCTCCTTTTTGGAGCTGGGGGCTGGAGGAGGGAGGAGTGGGAGTATGGAGGTGGGATTGCAGTGAGTGCTATCACAGCAGGACTCACTGACAGCAAGTGAGAGCAATCCTCTGGATGGATTTAGATCTTTAGATTTAGATGGAGATGCTGTAAGAGGAGCCTTATTTACTGCAGTGAGGTTTTAGTGGCTATGCTGCCATTGCCTGTGGTTAAGGAGGTATGTACCTCTTCTCAGATGCTTTGGTTTAGATGAGAGGAGGGGACTTTATTACACGGTAAAAAGGACAGAGACTGGCTTTGTCTCCTGTTTGCACAAGCAGGAGGTCTAAGCTTAGACTGCAGAACTAGTTGTTTTGGGATAATTATCATTAGTCTGCTAAGGTGGTTTGCAGAGGGACAGATCCCCTCTGGCTGGAAATTGCAGGAGTTCCCCTGAAGCCAAAGGTGCTGGAACAATGTACACTAGCAGGGGAGCTTTGCTAGAGCCATTAAAGACACACAGAGATGTGTGACTTTGCTCTAAACATGCCACTCACCTCCCTAGAGCAGTAACATCATGTTAAGATAACATTTCATCTAGGTCAATTAACCTTGATGAGGTAGGAATTAGCCTTCATGAGCCATGGGAAACAGGAATAAATAGTCTGCACAGAACATCACAGACCTACACTAGGTATGCGGTATCCCTGCACGGGGTAGCCTTGAATATATTCATACTCATTGCGCTTACACAGGGAAGCCACAGAAGAGCTGAGACCAGAAACCTGAGCTCTCAAACCACAATCCCAGTGCTGGAAATATTTGGGAATCATCCAGGGTGGGATATATCCAACAGAGGGGAATCACCCTGCAGTAGGGGAGAAGGTTGACCAGCAACAGGATTGTCCTTCGTATCCCAGTGTCCTTCTGGTTTCTCTGTTTGTGGGGAATAGGTGTCACTCTTATATCCAGAGCTTTTTGCCTTGAAGGTGACCCAGAGACAGCATACATTGAAACATCTCAGGCTTGTGAATCCTGTGAATCTAGCCTGTGATCCTTCCCAGAGCACCATGTGTCTCAAGGGGCATTCTCTGGTTGTGAAAGCAATGAGACACCTCACCCATTACGCTCCTAAATCCCTTGTAGATTAAAAGGAATAATATAAATGGAGTATGATCTTATTCTTACCTATATCCATATTTGTTTTAAGGTCCCAAAGGGTTTCAGAGACATGAGAAAAAACCAGCTGGGCAGAAGTAGCTCCTCTCTGCACTCTGTGTCTCTCCATTTCCACATAGCTCATTAACAATCTGCCCCCCTGGCTCTGTAAGACCTAATTGTACTGTGGGGCAGCACAACCTGAACAAGAGTTACGACTGCATGTTGCCCCAGCTGGAGGATTTGCCCCATCCATAAAATGTTACTCAACCATAGCGATACACATCTTCCCCTTTCTTTCTGGCTCTAGTGAGAGATTATATTACCATGAATTGTACTGATCAGTGGGTGACCATCATATTGTACCTCCAGAGGCTGTCCTGCTGAGGCACACGAGTCTCCCTATGCTTTCTCACCACTCCATAGCTGCTTTCTCACCCTCCTTTACTACTAAGGTGGGCAGTCACGGGTGTGCATTGCCCCTAACCGCCATCAACTTTGGGCTTGTAGGCTCTTTTCCTGCACTTGTAAGGAACAAAATTGCCTCTTTCCCCCTTCCATCAGTCAAAAGCACCAGCAAATCGATCAGAGAGGTCTGTCAATAGTACAAAGACAGGCCATATCCTACTGCAGTCAAAGTGCTTGTAACAGGGACAGATGGGTCAATGTGTGTGCTACTGCCGCCCTCTCCTGCCTGGAAGGAGAACAGGGATTCACAGACCAGCCGTGGTCAGATACTATGGGAGACACAGGTCCATCACATTGTCGTACTAGCATGGTATTTCTCAGCCTCTCTGTGTCTGGTAGTACATACTCTAGTCATTCGTCAGGAGTTTCAATTACTCACTAGGCATCTATAGACTCTAGGTTTGTAATTTCACAGCTGCCCTGCCTCATGCACTGTGGGTTGTGACACCAGAAAAAGTGGTGGGTTGCTATGCTACCCCCAAAAATGACATTGGAATGCCAGGGTGGTAAAATCACTCCTGGCAAGCTTTGCCTGTGGAAAGAAAGGGAGTGCCGTTGCCTCTGTGTGTTACCACTGCCTACTCTGGGACAGAGCTAGGAGTCCATGGGAATGTGCCTGTGGCGGAACTGGTGAGATCTATATGTGGAGCCTTGAGGAAAAATAAGGGGAAAGAACAAAATTACTGCTTTAGATGCTGATAGCCCTCTTCAACACATGAAGGACACTGAACTTAAGGCAATACTCTCTTCACTGCCCTGCTCAGCTCTACTTGGTCTGAGGCTATGGCAATAGTAACACAGTGAATGAAATCAGGACCATTTCTGTCATGGAACAAGCCATATTCATTGTTTTAAACTACCTGATCTTCCCAAACTACCTTTTGGAAATGGTGTCTCACAGTTGCTAACTCAGGACCTGCCTAGGACAGTACTAGTTGATGCAACAAGATGATGCCATCACCTGTTCTGTCAGACTGATGGTCTAGACAATGAAAAATCAGAGCCTTGCCTGAGAATTACCATGGGAAGAGACGATGGGGCTGTGCAGCCAGTATGCAGTGCTGAACACAAGTGACAGCAAGACTGGGATGGGAGTGAAGCAAACTTCTGTTAAGAGCTGAAAGGATAAGAAAAGGATGAACAATGGGAGAAACTGGTCTCCTATGATTCCCTTTCTCTACACTCACCTTCTTTGGCTGAGTAGATTATTGGGCACTCCAGAGCAAGATGCTTCAAAAAAAACCTGAGTTGTCATAGTTCTGACCAAATGGTGCTGATCCTGGCCTGTTAACCCTAGACTCTTTAGAAAGGTTTCAGAACATGTCTATGAAATCCACAGAGAGATGAAAAGAAAAAAAGAAAAAAAATAAAAAAGAAGCTGGAACCTGGTTTTAGAAGGTCTTTAAGGATGGGTTAGTTCACCTTGCAGAGGTGTGGCTTTACAATAGAGGACAGAACCTCATCAGGTTGCAGCTAGGACAGATGCAGAACTGCTAAAAGCCACGTCAATAATTCCACTTGATGGAGAGGCATATTGTCCTAAGGGAAACCTCCCAGAGTACTGCAGCACAAGGCCTTCCACATGAAACAGAGGGACAGATACACACACATTTATGTGAACATAAAATAGTGTGAATAACAATTGTATTGTCAGTTTGGTTACAGCCAGTACAGGATAATCAACACCTGGGCCATGACACCACGTTCAGCTTTCTATTTTCTGAAAAGTAACTCTGAGATCCGATGTACAGGACCTGCTGAGTACCTCTCTGGTATCTGATCTTTGGATGACTGACAACTCTATCACACTTGGAACATATCAGACTCATGGGCGCACATTTGTCCTGCCCTTCTACTCATTACAAGACATTTGCTTCGGCCACTGCTAGGGATAGGATCATGGACTAGACGGGCTCTTGTTCTGATCCAGTACAGAATTTTTTAATCTTTTCCTGATCATATACTGGAACATAGAATCATAGAATCATAGAATTGTAGAATGGTTTGGCTGGAAAAGACCTTAGGGATCATCTAGTTTCAACCCCCCTGCCATGGGCAGGGTCACCTCCCACTAGACCAGGTTGCATCTGACTATCACGAATCATTAGGTGCCTCCTTTGCAGGAGTGACCACAATTTTTTTTTAATTGATTTGTGACCGTTAGGACAGCATAACCATTTTTCTTTGCTTTTTCAAAGTCACAGTCCAACTCAGCAAATAACTGTCAGCCCCTCTCGCTGTCACTACCCCAGGTGATGTTTTATCGGTACTGGAGGCTCTGAGACACCACTTTGCCTAGAAATCCTCTTGAAAATGTAGGTTACTGCCTTTTACAGGTTTTCATGTATAATAAAAAAGTTTTTCCTTATCTTTCAGTCTGCCAACATTCAGTAAAGACTTCTGACATGTGAAGATAGAAGGGAGCTTAATTGCACACTTGGTTCTGACACTTTCCTTTGCCAAAATATAAGAACTTTTAAGATGAACTTTTTCAACAGGTAGAAAGGAGAGGTTGGAGGAAGGAGAGAAGAGCAGTGCTGACAGGGCCGACTGGGGACAGTAAATTGTTTAGAAGCAAAAATGACTGACTGTTTTCAGTTCTTGAAAGGAACTGTTTTTCCTCTAAGGACCCGATTCATTAAAAGTGTATGCTGCATTTACATATATTTCTGCTGAATACTTCTCTTTGCCTGTAAGGCTAAGATGATGCTGTCTTTTCAAGCAGTCGGTGTCTAGGTCCATACAGATGACAAGCGTTTACAGAAATCAGGCTTGGATGAAGTCCAGCAGCACAGCAGGAAGTAGTTCTCTGCACTTATCTCCTGTTAGTCAGGAGAGAAATGTGGTATCCAAAGTCTTGCAGAACAACAGTGATATAATGAGGGGTGAAAACAGGTTAGTATAGTTTCCTTGCAACTAGGAGACAGAGGACCTTCTAACTACCCAGAAGCTGAGTTTACCCAGTTATTTTCCTTTATGTTCCTGTCCCATAGGACAACAGTTACAAGGTGATAGCGAAGAATCTGAATGTTTTTTACAGCCAGATGCGCAAAGAGTCTTCTAATAGAAATCATGGACCACAGAGATGTTCTGTAGTGTTAGAAACTGGCCTCAGGCACAGTGATTGCATCTGTGCTAACAAAGGAAACCATGCACAAACTGAGTCATCCTATTGCAATTGTCCATATTATTGAAAAGTAGAAAGGCTCTCTGAACTCTCCCAAATATCCTCTGGGAGTGTTCTATGAGATAGCCCACACCAGGGTGCATTCTCAGGAAGACACCCTGTTTAGGAGGCTAGAAGAGCATAACTATATGGATCTTATCAGATGGTGACAATTTGCATGAGGGTATGAGAATTACCCTGGCATCGCTCACTTTACTGGGTGGAATTGTTTACTAGGTTACATCTAGTCACTATGACCAGTATTAGGTCAGCCCAGCTGAGTGTCAGGCTAGTATCAGGTAATCCAACTGAGTGTCCTGATCATTTGGCGGGCATCCTGCCCTCCTGAACCACATTAAGTGCCAAATTTCCGGTACAGTCAATGGAGAACAGTATGCTCATTTGGAGAATTCCTGAGAAAAAAATCCAGACATGTCTCCTTTTTATTTAGCTGTATCATAAACCAACTGAAAGTAAGTGACACCTTTATCCGTCCGTGATCCAGATAGTACTCTCCTGAGGGCATGCACTAAATGGAGCTGGTTTGGTTTGTTTTTTAAAAAGTGCATTGGCAGAAAATTCTATAGAATAGAATGACAAGTGGGTGAGCCACTGAGCTCCTCCTACAGTCACTAGAGAGAAAGTTAGGGTGCAAGTCCTCCCGACTGCTACAGACATCTATTTCAGGCTGCCTGATACATGGCTGAAATGTAACACAATTTAGGGAATGTTTCAATAAGAAATGTAAATACTGTTGCTGGAATGAATTCCCAGTCTGGGCAGACCTGTGGGAGAGATCTCAGCTGAGGATCTATCAGATCTTCTGCCTCAGACTCTACAAGAAAGCAGAGTGTGAACACAAATGGAAACCAGAAGAGCAAAGGTAGCATTTTCCTTCACAAGTCCTAGTGCTCCATTTGGCTTAAGATTTGGGGGTCAAGAAGGAAAAGCCAAATGGCCAGGACTTCTACTTGCAGATAAACCAGTGCACACAAGCAAATGTACAAGTAGTGGTGCGTTTACACAAAGTCTTCAGGCATGGTCTAATGCTAGTTCACAATTTTCTTTAACCACATCCCTTGTTTCTAATGTAGGTGAGCTAAGCCAGACTTATACTGACAAACTGGGTCCAACTCAGGAGATAAAACACATTTTAAAATATCAGTGGTAATATGGTTCCAGAGGGGAACTGTTTCTGTTCAAAATATTCTGTCTGTTGGTGTGTCTGAGATTTTGGGGCAGGGAAGCAAGAGGGGGATTTGTTTGCCTTTAATTTCTTTAACAATGCCTCTGCCAAACATTTCTGTTCTTATTGAGACTACTCAGGATAAGGTGACACTGTTATGGGAAACAACTTTATGGAAACAATTACACCTGTCTTATTTAAGGATTTCCACTTTCCTTTTAGACAAATATGTAAAGAATTCCAAGACCTTTTAAGTCAAGACAGATCACCCCTCGGATCTTCCAGACCAACTCCAATATTAGACCTCGACATCCAGAGACATTTAACACATTTCAGGTATGATTTGTAAAGAGGATAATTAACTAAAATCCAAAATTTTGATAAAGACTACATGTGATGTTATAATGGTATTTTCTCCCTTACCTAGAAGACTATAATATCCACAATCCCACCAGTATCTGTGCCTATTAAAAGCCCATCTTTGCCCAGCAACGTTGTTCAAGCTAGTTGTACTCACCGTGCTTCTAAGACCGCGGTCTGGGTTTGAGTAAGTCATTTTCTACAGCTGCTAGCCAACTCTTCCCATCTGGCCAGAAAGTTGCCTTGCTCTGGATGTGAGCCAAATCACAAGCCAACCAACAAAGAGGATGGTCCAGAAATGTAGAAACTCAAGTTCAGAGACAAAATGACAATCCTGGTGAATCAAAGTAGCAACAAAAGGAGGCTCAGTTAGGCTGCATCCTTACCAATGTATTAAATAGTTCCAGAGCCTCCTCTATGCTACAGAGACCATTTGACATGCCCTAGAAATTATTAATTTACTCTTGTAGACAGCCTAAGAAGCTGTTATGAAGACAAGGATTCATGGTACACGCATGGCAAGTCCAAACTTCATAAAAATTTTATCCAACTTATGGAAAAAACTTATAGACAGTTTGGGATCAGAAAGATTTATTAGCCCAGGAGTAGCTGTGCAATTTCATGTTTTTTCTTTAGGCTAAGTCTAGATACAGTCAACAGTGAGATGGGCAATTCTGGAGGGCCATTTTGAAATAGTGGGGTCATCTAATATATTTATCAGATATAAGTGTGAGGAAACATCCTAGAGGTGGTCCTGTCTTTGCTTGGGCCACAGAGGGGAATAAGTGACTAGCTGACATGGCAGATTTTTTTTTTTCTAGCCATTTGCTGGTACCTGAAAAAATCATATAAAGAACTATTTCAAAGAGTTGATTACAGACCAAGCAGGTTTGTTAGGCCTATAAAGCCTTAGAGTGATGTTGCATACTCTTTAGCACAGCCAGCTAAGCCACTCTTTGTTCATTGGCTGGGCAAACAACTTCTGTGCCCCAACATCTCAACATCTTTCAGTTGTTAATATTCTGATATAGCATGAAGCACCTACCAGCCAGATGATGGTGTGGTACTTAACGTTTAGTCCTTCTGACACAGAATGGAATCTAAAATATTGTTCCACCTCTTCCATCTATCTGTTAAGGGATGGGGAGAGGCATGGGTAAAGCGTGATCCACAAATGCACACGTTCCTCTTTATACTTGTGTGCATCCTATGCATACACAAACACTTCTAGACAACCCCATTTCTATTGCCATGCAGTGATATGCACACGTATAGACATACCAGCTACCTGTGTGTGTATTTTCCCTTATACACACACTCCAAAATGCCTAACTATGTATGCACACCAAGGAAGACATACTTATTTATACAGGATACTCATAGAGGGATTTTAATGGGCTACGCTTGTGGAAAAATAGATAATTCCCCGTTACATGCACAGAAAGTAAACATGATACAAGGTACTTAATCCCCAAGGATTCCTGTGTTTAAAGAAGGAATAGCAGTCAGGATAAAATGCTGAAGGCTTCAGCTAGAAAAGCTGTCAACTGGTACAGCTCCTATCCTTCTCTTCCTGCTTCACTTCAGTAGGTTGGAGTATACAAATCTGTAGGCAACTCCCGGATCATCCAGTGGTTTCTTTGTGCCCAATGTAGGCAACAAGTGGTGGACTGAATATGGGCAACTAGAAGAGCACAGGTCTTGGTTCTAGATAGATGCTTCTCTGCGTTTAAATCAGACAGCCTTCTCTGATGTCTGTTCTTGGGGAATGAGTAGTACTGCTGATACCACATTCCTTTTCCAACAGTTATTGAGAAGTTGAGGTCAGATGCAATTTCTGACCCAGTCTTCTGACTCTACTCATCCACATGTGGGTGCCTCCATTTCAGCCAGCTGTATATCTTCTGCTGTAGTCTCTAGAGATCTCATCTGTATAGCCTGTGAATTCTGCATTGCAGTCAAACAGGCCTAACATAGATATCTACACTAGTGCGACTTGAATTTTTCTCAACTGTATTGACAGAACAGACTGGTCTAGATCTCCAGCTGAATGGGAGCTTAGCCAACTACCACACACTAGGCACTTACACTGTAAATAGCTAAATGTAGTATAGGCAAAAGAACCGTTATTCCCAGCCCCTAAATCTGGCAGCCTTCACAGTTAAGTCATTTGAACCATTTGCCTTCTTGAGACTAAATACCACAGAAGGCACTTAAGTCTGTCTCAGATGTCAGAGAAGATGTGAGAATGCAACTCACTATATGTTCCAGGACCATTAAGCATTTTCTGAGTCACATTTTCAAAACAGACTGCTTCTGACTCATCACTTGGTTTCCCTGGCTTTCTCTGAGGGATGATGATCAGACTGAACCAACCTGTGTTACAAGAAAATTCACAGAATCACAGAATGGTTTGGATAGAAGGGACCTTAAAGATCACCCAGTTCCAACCCCCTGCCATGGGCAGGGACACCTCCCACTGGCCCAGGTTGCTCAAAGCCTCATCCAGCCTGGCCTTGAACCCCTCCAGGGATGGGGCATCCACAGCTTCTTTGGCCAACCTAGGCCACTGTCTCACCTCCGGTGCCCTACCGTGGGCAGCACTTCACTCTTCCAGTCCCTGCCTTTCCCTTCATTGATTTGGGCAGCGTGGCTCAAGCCCTTTCCAGTGGAGACTGAGGCAAAAAAAACATTGAGTACCTCAGCCTTCTCCATATCCTGGGTAATGAAGTCTCCTATTTCCTTCTGGAGAGGGCCCACATCTTCCCTAGTCTTCTTTTTGTCCCCAATGTACCTACAGAAGCTTTTCTTGTTGCCCTTCACATTCCTGCCCAGATTTAATTCTGTCAGGGCTTTAACTTTCCTAACCTGATCTCTACCAGCTCGAACAATTTATCTGTATTCCTCCCAGGCTACCCGTCCTTGCTTCCACTTTCTATAGGCTTCTTTTTTGAGTTTATCCAAGAGTTCTTCATTCATCTGTGCAGGCCTCCTGGCATTTTTGCCTGGCTTGTTCTTTGTTGGGATACATCACTCTAGAGCCTGGAGGAGGTGATCCTTGAAAGTGAACCAGCATTCTTGGGCCCCTCTTCTCTCCAGGGCTTTATCCCATGGGACTCTACCAAGCAGATCCCTGAAGAGGCCAAAGTTTGATCTCCTAAAGTCCAGCGTAGTGAGATTTGCACCTAATCAGCTGGGGATGAGAGGAGGAAATTCTTGGTACCCTGACACAAGGAGAAAGTCCTTGTAACCCAGGGACAACATGCTCCCTGCAGTCTGAGGGACAGCACAGCCTCCTGCTGGTCACAAGCATAAATTCCTGCTTGTTGTTATACTCCCCTTGGAAATAGTTTCATAAAAAGATGTTGAAAGCATTTGCCTAGCATAAAGCACAAACCTAATTCAAATATTCGAAGTACACTGGCCTACACATCCCCAGTCGCAGTCCCACCTGAGATGAAATTTCCAAAAGAGCAGGTTGTCCTTACTTATTAAGTGGAAGGAACACAATCATAATGTTTCTACATCTAGAAAGAGTTTCTGCAGTTTCTGAAGACAGAGTCAGCAGCAAATCACAGGGCAAACAATAAAATCCTGGAGACCTGTTACTAAGTGCTGAGACATTTTGTCCACGCACATGAGTGTATCTTTGTCATCCTCTAATGGTTATCCGTGTAAATGCAATTGTGAGTCTACTACAATAGACAGCAAAGTCAGCACACCAGTGAAAGAACCCAAAAAGTTTCTACAGAAGTCCTTCTTAGCTCCCCAAAATTTCATGAAAACTACAGTTACCTGAAAACCCACCAAAAAAAGAATCACATTCTGTGCCAAAAAACATGACGCAAAAAACTTGCAAGGAGAAGACTTGCTGAGATTGTATTCAAAAGATCTGTGTTTGTTTCTTGGTTTATACATACAGACTCCCTGAGGGTGTCAGGCAGCCTCTTAGTCTCACTTTCTTCACTTGTAAAATTGGGTACAGACATACCTTCTGCGTCTGCCTTTGGGACACTTCTGCCTGTAAGAATCTGTAGTGCTTGGAAAGTTCAGGTGTCCCATTAATGTCATCCATTATATACCAAAAGGCGAATACCCACCAATTACAGAAGTTGGATTTGACCCTTTAACTTCAAGGTTACATTTCATCAGGATGCAAAATCCCATCCAGATCATCTGTCTTATATATAAAATATAAAGACAGCAAAACAGCAAAGGGAAAACTACTTTCTTGCAAGTGACACTTCTTGCAGTGCAGGAACCTTATAAAAACAGACAAAAAATAATAGGTTCAGAATACAGAAGCTAGATAATGAAAGCAATCAGCATCCTCACAAATTAATCTGTGTTTTGCCTAGCCATCCAGCTGATATGAAACCCCCTTCCTATGAAACTGTTTGAGACAAGAGTTTTGTCGTTTAGCTAGTCTCTGAGCCTGGAGCTGTCAGCCTCCTGCGAGTGCCTGGCATCACACTGACAAGGTGACACGAAAAGTGACAGGCAAGAAACCACAGGCTCAGACTTTGGGAACAGCAAGAAAGTAACATCCTTCTCTCTGAAGCGTAAAAGGGAGCAATGAAATGGGTTTTGAAGCTCAACATGTTTTTTTAAATTGTAACAAAAAGCCAAGTCCAAAGCCTAACTGATGGGTTGCCTTTACAGATATGCTTACCCCCCTTATATATTGTTCTCTCTTTTTTTCACTCTTCTTTGCTTATCAGGAGGTAGAGCAGCTGCTGTTGTAATTCCAGTCATTTCGGTTAGCAGCCCTCTGTTTGGATGTGCAGACTGGAAGAAGCCTGGTGCCAGATGAAATTTGTGGTGAAACAGCTCTGGTGCCCTCTAGAGTTCCTTGATTTCCATCATCTCTCTCAGTCTGGCTTTAGATTTAGCTAGCTGTGAGGGATAACATTGGTTCCTAGTGCTCAGGTTCTAGTAATCAACAAATTGTTCCTTCGTTTCTTTCTCTTTCTTTCTTTCTTTCTTTCTTTCTTTCTTTCTTTCTTTCTTTTTCTTGGCTCTTCGTTTACCAAAAGCATTAGAGTTCCTTCCTCTAGGATTTTTCCCTCACTCCCCTTCTCAGGGTTTCCCTGTTTGATCTTTCCATAGCAAGGATTCCATCACTTTCTCCTGCTCTGCTGATGACCAAAATCCTTTTGGAAGGCTGAGAATTTCTAATACTGCCAATGATTTTTATCATTAGTCTTATGATACCATATTCCCTAGAGTCACAATTCATAGAGTCAAGAGAAAAGATGAGAATCTCTTTTCTTTATCCTCTTCATTAACAAATAAATTCCATGATTATCAAGGAAAAGGCAAATATACATTAATCAAAAAAATGGAAAAGAGCTTGAGGAGCATAATTTGTTTTTTAATCTAGCACTTAAAATTTCTTAAAATGTTTAGGGCATGCTCATGTTTCCCAAAAAAAAAGGGATGCCATCCCTTCATTTCCAAATTACTAGGTTACAAAGTTGCATTGTCCTCTGTCATCAGCATGTTTATAAGGTTTACTTCTTGGTAATGAGAAAACTTGAGGAGGGCGATGGGTCTTCTTCAGCTGCCTCACTCAAAAAACTCTATGCATAGTAACTGGTTGGAGGAATAAGATTTGTTTTTCTGCCTTCCTGTAGGGCAGTGGTGTGACTGGTGACTAAGTGAAAGGAGAAGAGGAAGGAGCTGATGGTAGTGTGAGAGTCACGCTCACTCTTTGCCAACATGTTTTTCTCATTCAAAACTAGCAAGTCACTATGTTATCCAGTGGTATTTGGAGGATATAATGTGCTATGCTGGAAACATATGCTTAGCAAACATCCAACAGCTTCTGTGGGTGTCATGTGCACCAGAGTGCCATGGCTTAATCTTTGGTCTATAGTTCAGAAACACTCCATAGTCACAGTCTTGAATGTTTCAGTTCTGTTCTCTGAGCGATTCTCCTCAAGTGGAAAATGAGTCCCAAGGTTTAAAATATACAGAGCTGAAATAGAATATTTTGGAAATACGGGACATCAGCTCTAGCACTCTCTTCTTATTTTCTCCATTGTTTTCACACATGGTAAAATAAGGTCCGTCTGCTTAGGAGAACATGTCCATAATACACGTGCTTGGTTATGAACAGAAAACATAGCATAAGGGCTTACTTTGCAAGGCAACTTTATGTGTGCTGTTTGCCACTCTGATCCTATAGACACTTGTCCTTGTCATATATACTGGTCATCTTCCAATGTTTACCTTGACTATCAGTCTAGTTTGTGTCGGTTAGGCCTACAGACCTTCTGAAGTAAGGTTATCACAATTTAATTCTCTAGGCATCCTC
Source organism: Pterocles orientalis (assembly GCA_011057875.1). Classification (NCBI taxonomy): domain Eukaryota; kingdom Metazoa; phylum Chordata; class Aves; order Pterocliformes; family Pteroclidae; genus Pterocles; species Pterocles orientalis. Next base: position 54,846 of record WKFP01014389.1, read on the forward strand.
CACAGGACAGATCTTAAAAACAACAGAAACACATCAAAGTCATTATAGGTGTCTCTGACTTAGGATGTCACTTGTAGCAGTGAAGACTACGGAATCTTTTCCCATCTCCTTTACAGCCATTGAGTCTTACCAGATATTATTATTTGTCATCTACCATGTATTGTTATATTTGGATAATCATGCTTTTTCACGTTCAAAGTTCTGAGGAAGTCCAACCAAGAAGTTCAAGCTTGCTTTTTCTTCATTGTTATTGTTTTAAAGTATTTATTTATTTTAAATGAGGGTGTAAACATTCAGTGCAGATGGCCTCTTCCCCCCTACCGAGAGGGAATCTGTTTCTTTTGCCTCATGTCGGAGCTTCACCAGCCTGAGGTATGGAGGAGTCCTTGAGGTAGTTGCCAAATGAGAGTCCAAGCCTTCAGGCACACTTGGATCTTTTCACTTTTAAGTAAGGCCATCATTAAAACATGAGCAGACATAATTGCATCATAGCGCTGGGCAGAATTGCAGGCAGGTCTGGATGTCCTTAAGCATAAGGCTTTTTAATATGTTGGCCTGATGCTCATTGCCTTTTTTTCTGCAACTCTCCATACATAGTACCAAACCCAGAGATTTTAGCCTTACCTTTTAGAACAACAAAATTACCAGTTTATAGGAGTTGCAATGAGATGCACTACAAAGCCGACAATACCCAGAAGAATTCATTATGAAACCATCATGTTTAATTTTAGGCTTTTAAACCCAAATGAAAGAATTACAAGGAAAGCAACTCTTTCATTGGTGTGGAGAGTACCAAAAAATGAACTAACTTCAGTGGGAGTGCAGTTAATCTGAAAAATCAGTCAATGAAGTATGAATTTCAGGAAATACATTTGTATGCTTTGCCATTAATCTTCTGTCCATCATGTCTTATTTAAATGTAAAATCAGATTTTCTCCTCAACTTGAAAATTCCTTTCATGAGCAGAGGGAAATTATCCAACATTTTTAGGTTTTTCAAAGACTTTCACTTGACGAGAAATAAAGCCCACCAAAATTAGAGCAAGGGGAATTACTGGTAAAAATATAAGACAAAGTAGAAGATAATATCTCTGAGCTTTTTATTATCATTACATAAAGTGAGGCTAAAAATTACACCCTCACAGGAGCATAGCAAGGGAGGCTGGTCAGAAATTTTCCATAAAAGGATTTTTCTCAACAAGCTTCATGAGAAAATTAATAGGTTCTGCGTATCCCCATCCGTGGATAAGAATATATTCCTCAGGACCTGAAACTAGAGTTGTCATGAGACTGTGCAGTGCCATTTCACTAAAAAAACCTCACCTTTTTTATAAGAAATACAATATTGTCTTGAAAAAAATGTCATATCTGATGATTAGTGGTACATAAGAGGCTAAACTGCAAAGGAGACAGACCTCTAACTCACCTCACAAAATCCTTTTCCTATAAGCATTAGTTAAACAAGGAGCTTAAGGTTCTGCTCAAGAAAAAATACCCATACCTAAGTGTTTTGATATAAGCTGGGTGTCTAAGCTTGCCATGTAGTCAATGAAGATCTAGGACAAGATATAGCTGAGTAACCACTAGACTGCAGCATCTTTTTAGATGCTATTGAGTATGCCATCAGACCACTGCTGCTCTGAAAGGGTGCTGTTCTGCAAGCCCTCTGCGTTACCTGTTCACATGATGCAGATGTCTCATTACCACAGGGCGTCTCAAATAGATCAAATACATTTTTATTCAGCTTGATGGAATCCTTGGTGTAGCCAGAAGAGTGATGAAGCTCACCATAGAGGAGACACATCCGGTTCATATGTTAAATCATTCTCCAAATTTCTCTGACTGTATTGAATAAAGCCCCAGGGTGTGATTCAGTTCCCTAAACATTGGTATTTAGTGCCATGTGAGATACACAAGGGTAACCTACCTGCCATCAGAACACCTAGAAGCAAGGTGGACTTAAGTTCTACATCATATCTAGCAAATCTGTGCAGATGTTTCAGATGTCATAGGACATCTCAAATCTCTGTAGACTCATATATGTCGGAAACTACATTAAGTCCCCTTCGATAGTGATGGGACTTTAGGCATTGTTGATGTGCACACCCACAAGTTGGCACCTATGTTTATGTCCCTTAATATCAGATTTTGTCCCATTCTGGTATTGTCTACAGTCTTTTTCAGCATTTGAGAACATTAAAGTTTTCCATCCTTGTTCTTCACCCTACAGATCATTTCTGAGACAATCTTTACTCTTTTGGGTGTATTGACCTATCAAATCAGCACAGTACTACTGCTTTTGCTCAGGAGTCGAAAGGTTCAAAGACTACAGGCCAGAAGATTTTTTTTTCTGTTCAATCCTTTGTTAAAGGATTTGCATCTGCTAGAAACGAATGATTGCAGATATTGCCAACTTTTAAAATATATAAACTTTTTTTTGCATACAAGATCATAAATATTGTTATATCTATCTTGGTATAGTCGGTTCCCCAAATCAAGACCCAGAAGCAGTGTAAAAATAATGAGATATTATAGCTAGTAGTGATACACTTGAATTTCCTTTTTCTTGTTTTCTGATATCACAAGCTCCACCACACTTTTATTTCTCTGGACCTACTAAGACTAGAAATTATGATTAATGCAACACAAAATCTTGACACCACCTGATTCTTAAAAAATACTTGAAAGGGCTAAAAATACACTTATCTATATGTTGCTGTTAATCCTGTTTTTACTGCTATTAGAAACATCGCTTATAATGACAATGATGATTTAAATTTTCCTGGAATGTCAAATATTTCTAAAAAAAAAAAAAAATTAAAGTGAGGTATGTTTACCTCTTTTTAACATCAAATTTTAAAGATCCAGATATTACTACAAGTCCAAACTTCAAGAGTACAAACTTCAAGAGTTGTGTGGTATTATTAATTGATGTCTGCAAAATAGTCCTTGTAAATATTTAATTATCATTTTCTTATCATTACTAACTGAGGATAAACATAAATTCCTACTTTGAAAAGTGCCTGGAGACTGATGGATAAACATTCTAAAAGCAAGTTATTTGTTAGTAGCCCTTGGGAAACTTTTTGTAAAAGACTGGGCCACTCTCAGTCTGAAACAGAGAGGTATTTCCAAACTGAATTCTCATTTTGAAGAATGCCAGAAGTTTGATGTCTTCCCCAGGATACCAGCTTTCCTAGCAGAGAAGGTTCTCGTGCCCAGCAGACAGAAAGATCACTCTAAAGGCAATCCCAGAGGCTTTCCTATGGGCTTTTTTTTAATATATAACCACCTGGAGTACTGTGTTCAGATGTGGAGCCCCCAACATAAAAAAGACATGGACCTGTTGGAGAGAGTCCAGAGGAGAGCCACAAAATTGGTCAGAGGGCTAGAGCACCTCCCCTATGAGGACAGGCTGAGAGAGTTGGGGTTGTTCAGCCTGGAGAAGAGAAGGCTCTGAGGAGACATAATAGCAGCCTTCCAGTACCTGAAGGGGGCTACAGGAGAGATGGGGAGGGACTCTTTATCAGGAAGTGTAGTGAGAGGACAAGGGGTAATGGGTATAAGCTGAAAGAGGGGAGATTTAGACTAGACACTGTGAGGGTGGTGAGACACTGGAACAGGTTGCCCAGGGAAGCTGTGGATGCCCCATCCCTGGAGGGGTTCAAGACGAGGCTGGATGAGGCTTTGAGCAACCTGGGCTAGTAGGAGGTGTCCCTGCCCATGGCAGGGGGTTGGAACTGGATGATCTTTAAGGTCCCTTCCAACCCAAACCATTCTGTGATCCTATGATTCCATGATTCTACGATTCCAGCATCCTGAAAAATGTCCTGTCCATGTTCTGTATACTCTATTTTCCCTTGTTGTATGCTTTTCCACTTTTTTTCTAAAATATCTGGAAAGACTGAGAAGCCAAAATACAGAGGGGAGGGGTTCTCACTGAAGTCAAATGTTCCTGTTTCTGACCTACACGTGATTCTCCAGATTAGATCAGGGTTCACTGATGTGGTGCTTAAGACACCCAGAAACTTAATTGCAGGGACAAAATCTCAACAAGCGTGGGATGGGAAATAGTTATTATTTTGTCAGAATCACTGTAATGTTTACTGTTTGGGTTTTTTTCCTCACCTGAACCAACTTAAAGTATTGATTTCTCAAAAATGTCCACAAACTCAAAAATCAGCTTCTGTTCCTCTCCTTGTCTTCTTTCTGCCCTGAGCAGAATTGGAATAACTGAAATGAGTGTTTTAAAAATTGCAGTGACATTTCAACATTTGAAATTATTTTTCATTTATGTTTCTAAACAGAAACTAAAAATCTGGAGTGTCTGGGTGTTTTTTTTTTTTCACTGACCTCTTATCAAAATGAGTCATTATAAAAATTAGGATTATTTGGTTGTCCATACTAAGGTGTCTAGTACAACTTGAGTTTCCCTGGCCCTTATGTGAATATCTTGTACTGTAGACATAATACTTAGGCAGAAAGGGCTGCGGTTGATTGCCTAAAAACTGGTCTGTAGTGCAATTCTTGATATCCTAAGGTAGCTGGGACATCCTCAAAGAGATGGCACCTAAGAGATAGGACCTGTGGGAAACCTGTACACTTCTGGCTCTGCGGGTGGAAGCCGGGCTTGATGTCTAGAACATCTCAAGTGACTGTAGATACATATGCATGCACAGAAATGCTCCTCTAAACTTACATGAGATTAACACACCAAAAAATTCAGTGTTATCTTGAAAAAACACCTTACTTGGATGAAAGGCGCAACAGGGCAAGGCTATACTAGTAAATTCAACATCACCAGGGCAATGTTGTTAGAACTTGGTTATTTTTACTCGTAACTGGTTAGGCTGGTTGGTGAATTTAGCCTGGCTGAACTAGC